>SJYA01003271.1:197664-220371 GCA_006410615.1 Neotragus moschatus
CATTCCCAGATTACCTTTCTAAAATTGGATTTTTTTTTATTGACATCTAGTTGAGGTTTTAAAATGATTAGAACTATGACTTTATAAATCAATTAGTTGAAATTTCTTACAACAACACATACTAAGTATGTAATCCATAGATACAAGACAACAACAAGATGTGTGGCTCAGGTAAAGCTCAGATTTCAAATTAAACAACTACTAGTTTATTTTCTAAAAGAATTTCTAAATATATTTAGTATAATTTTGTACATCCATGCTGAATTGCTTCAGTCGTGTCTGACTCTGTGCGACCCTATGGACTGTAGCTTGCCAGGCTCCTCTGTCCATGTGATTCCCCAGGCAAGAATATTAGAGTGGGTTGCCATGCACTCCTTTAGGGCATCTTTCCCGACTCAGGGGTTGAACCCATATCCCTTACATCTCCTCTTTTAGCAGGTATGTTTTTTATTACTTTTTTTTAATTGAAGGCTAATTACTTTACATTATTGTAGTGGTTTTTGCCATACATTGACATGAATCAGCCATGGGTGTACATGTGTTCCCTATCCTGAACCCCCACCACCTCCCTCCCTATCCTATCCCTCAAGGTCTTCCCAGCACACCAGCCCTGAGTACCCAGTCTCATGCATCAAACCTGGACAGGTGATTCTGTTTCACATATGTTAATATACATGTTCAAATGCTATTCTCTCAAATCATCCCACCCTCACTTTCTCCCACANCCCCCACCACCTCCCTCCCTATCCTATCCCTCAAGGTCTTCCCAGCACACCAGCCCTGAGTACCCAGTCTCATGCATCAAACCTGGACAGGTGATTCTGTTTCACATATGTTAATATACATGTTCAAATGCTATTCTCTCAAATCATCCCACCCTCACTTTCTCCCACAGAGTCCAGAAGACTGTTCTATACATCTGTGTCTCTTCTGCTGTCTCACATATAGGGTCATCATTACCATCTTTCTAAATTCCATATATATGCATTAGTATACTGTATTGGTGTTTTTCTTTCTGGCTCACTTCACTCTGTATAATTGGCTCCAGTTTCATCCACCTCATTAGAACTGATTCAAATGTATTCTTTTTAACGGCTGAGNCATTGAGGATAATGTTTGCTGTGGGTTTGTCATATATAGCTTTTATTATGTTGAGGTTTGTTCCTTCTGTGCCTGCTTTCTGAAGGGTTTTATCATAAATGTTAAATTTTTTCAAAGTATTTCTCTGCATGTATTAAGATAATCATATGGTTTTTATCTTTCAATTTGTTAATGTGGTGAATTACATGGATTGATTTGTGGATATTAAAGAATTCATGCATCCCTGGGATAAAGCCCACTTGGTCATGATATATGATCTTTTTAACATGTTGTTGGATTCTGTTTGCTAGAATTTGATTAAATATTTTTGCATCTACTTTCATCAGTGATATTGGCCTTTAGATTTTTTTGTGTGTGGCATCTTTGTCTGTTTTTGGTATTAGGGTGATGGCGGCCTCATAGAATGAGTTTGGCAGTTTACCTTCCTTGCAATTTTCTGGAAGAGTTTGAGTGTGATAGGTGTTAGCTCTTCTCTAAATTTTTGGTAGAATTCAGCTATAAAGCCACCTGGTCCAGGGCTTTTGTTCTTGGGAAATTTCTGATTACAGTTTCGATTTCTGTGCTTGTGATGGGTCTGTGAAGATTTTCTATTTCTTCCTGGTTCAGTTTCAGAAATGATACTTTTCTAGGAATTTGTCCATTTCTTCCAAGTTGTCCATTTTATTGGCATATAGTTGCTGATAGTAGTTTCTTATGATTCTTTGTATTTCTGTGTTGTCTGTTGTGATTTCTCCATTTTCATTTCTAATTTTGTTGATTTGGTTCTTCTCCCTTTGTTTCTTGCTGAGTCTGCCGAATGGTTTGTCTATTTTATTTATCTTCTCAAAGAACCAGCTTTTAGCTTTGTTGATTTTTGCTATGGTCTCCTTTGTTTCTTTTGCACTTATTTCTGCCCTAATTTTTATGATTTCTTTCCTTATACTAACCCTGGGGTTCTTCATTTATTCTATTTCTAGTTGCTTTAGGTATAAAGTTAGGTTATTTATTTGACTTTTTTTCTTATTTATTGAGGTTAGCTTGTATTGCTATGAACCTTCCCCTTAGCACTGCTTTTACAGTGTCTCATATGTTTTGGGTTGTTGTGTTTTCATTTTCATTCGTTTCTATGCATATTTTGATTTCTTTTTTTATTTCTTCTGTGATTTATTGGTTATTCAGAAGTGTGTTGTTTAGTATCCATATGTTGGAATTTTTTAATAGTTTTTTTTTCCCTGTAGTTGACATCTAATCTTACTTCACTGTGATCAGAAAAGATGCTTGGAATGATTTCAATTTTTTTTGAATTTACCAAGGCTAGATTTATGGCCCAGGATGTGATCTATCCTGGAGAAGGCTCCATGTGCACTTGTTTTAGAGTGGAATGTCCTAGAGATATCAATTAGGTCTAACTTGCCTATTGTATCATTTAAAGTTTGTGTTTCCTTGCTAATTTTCTATTTGGTTGATCTGTCCATAGGTGTGAGTAGGGTATTAAAGTCTCCCAATATTACTGTTTTATTGTTGATTTCCCCATTCATACTGGTTAGCATTTGCCTTACATATTTTGGTGCTCCTATGTTGGGTGCATATATATTTATAATTGTTATATCTTCTTATTGGATTGATCCTTTGATCATTATATAGTGTCCATATTTGTCTCTTTTCACAGCCTTTATTTTAAGTCTATTTTATCTGATATGAGTATTGCTACTCCTGCTTTCTTTTGATCTCCATTTGCGTGAAATATCTTTCTCCAGCCCTTCACTTTCAGTCTGTATGTGTCCTTTGTTTTGAGGTGGGTCTCTTGTAGACAGCATATATAGGGGTCTTGTTTTTGTGTCCATTCAGCCAGTCTTTGTCTTTTGGTTGAGGCATTCAACCCATTCACATTTAAGGTAATTATTGATAAGTATGATCCCATTTACTTTGTCATTTGGGGTTCAAGTTTATACTCCTTTTTTGTGTTTCCTGTCTAGAGAAGATCCTTTAGCATTTGTTGAAGAGCTGGTTTGGTGGTGCTGAATTCCCTGAGGTTTTTCTTGTCTATAAAGCTTTTGAATTCTCTTTCATATTTGAATGAGATCCTTGCTGGGTATAGTAAACTGGGTTGTAGGTTTTTCCTTTTCATCACTTTAAGTATGTCCTGCCATTCCTTTCTGGCCTGAAGAGTTTCTATTGAAAGATCAGCTGTTATCCTTATGGGAATCCCCTTGTGTGTTATTTGTTGTTTTTCCCTGCCTGCTTTTAATATTTGTTCTTTCTGTTTGATCTTTGTTAGTTTGATTAATATGTGTCTTGGGTGTTTTGTCTTGGGTTTATCTTGTTTGGGACTCTCTAGGTTTCTTGCAGTTGGATGACTACTTCCTTTCCTGTTTTAGGGAAGTTTTCATCTATTATCTCAAGTATTTTCCCATGGCCTTTCTTTTTGTTTTCTTCTTCTGAGACTCCTATGATTCAAATGTTGGGGCATTTGACATTGTTCCAGACGTCTCTGAGATTGTCCTCATTTCTTTTAATTCTTTTTTCTTTTCTCCTCTCTGCTTCATTTATCTCCACCATACTATCTTCTACATCACTTATCCTGTCTTCTGCCTCAGTTATTCTGCTGTTGGTTCCTTCCAGAGTGTTTCTGATCTCATTTATTGCATTATTCATTATTGATTGACTCTTTTTTATTTCTTCTAGGTCCTTATTAAACATTTCTGGCATCTTCTCAATCCTTGTCTCCAGGCTATTTATCTGTAATTCCTTTTCATTTTCAAAATTTTGGATCACTTTTGCTATCGTTATTCTGAATTCTTTTTTATTTAAACTCCCTATCTCCTCCTCTTTTGTTTGGTTTGGTGTGCATTTATCATGTTCCTTTACCTGCGGAGTATTTATCTGCCTTTTCATCTTGTTTAGATTACTGTGTTTGGGGTGGCCTTTCTATATTCTGGTATTTTGTGGTTTCTCTTTATTGTGGATGTTCCTCCCTGTGGGGAGGGGGGGTTGGACAAGTGGCTTGTCAAAGTTTCCTGGTTAAAGAAGCTTGCCTGGGTGTTCTGGTGGGCGCAGCTGGATTTCTTCTCTCTGGAGTGCAGTGAAGTGTCCAGTAGTGAGTCTTGAGATGTCTATCGGTTTGGTGTAACTTTCGGCAGCCTGTACATTAAAGCTCAGAGCTATGTTCCTGCATTGCTGGAGAATTTGCGTGGTATGTCTTGCTCTGGAATGTGTTGGCTCTTTGGTGGAGCTTGGTTTCGGTGTAAGTATGGAGACTTTTGGATGAGCTCTTATCGATTAATGTTCCCTGGAGTCAGGATTTTTCTGGTGTTCTCAGGTTTGGGACTTAAGCCTCCTGCCTCTGGTTTTTAGTCTTATTCTTACAGTAGCCTCAAGACTTCTGCATCCATACAGTATCTATGATAAAACATATAGGTTAGTGGAGAATAGATTCTCCACAATGAGGGACACTCAGAATGGTTTGCTGAGTTACATGGGGAAGAGAAGAGGGAGGAGGGAGATAGAGGTGACCAGGAGGAGAAGAGGGGTAATCAAAAGGAGAGAGAGCAGTCTAGTGAGTAATCAAATCTCTATGTGCTCTCCACAGCCTGGAACACCCAGAGAAGTTCACAGAGTTACATAAAGAAGAAAAGAGGGAGGAAGGAGATAGAGGTAACCAGGAGGAGAAAAGGGAGAATGAAAAGGAGAGAGACAGATCCAGCCAGTAATCACTTCCCTAAGTGTTCTCCAAAGCCTGGAACACACAAGGAGATTCACAGAGTTGGGTAGAGAAGGGGGACAGAGAAGATAGAGGTGACCTGGGGGAGAAAAAGGAGATTCAAAAGGGGGAGANAAAGAAGAAGAGAGGGAGGAAGGAGAGAGAGGTAACCAGGAGAAGGGGGGGGTGGAGGTCAAAAGGACAGAGACAGATCTAGCCAATAATCAGTTCCCTAAGTGTTCTCCAAAGTCCAGAATACCCAAAGAGATTCCCAGAGTTGGGTAGAGAAGAGAAGGGGGAGGGAGGAGATCGAGGTGACCTAGGGGAGAAAAAGGAGAGTCTAAGCAGGGAGAGAGCAATCAAGCCAGTAATCATACTCCTAAGTAGAAATGGGTACTGAAGATTAGATTCTTAAAGGTACAAAATTTATAATAAATACAAAAAAGCAAAGGTTAAAAATCTAGAGTAAAGGTTAGACTCTCAAAGATACAACAATAAAAAAATTTACAAAATTATAAAAAAATATATAGAAGTTTGCTTTAAAAATAGGGTCATTTTGCATGGTAATAGTAGGTTATAAAAATGAAAATTAGAGGAGTAATAGAGGACTTAAAAGAAATTTTTTAAAAATTTAAAAAATGGTAATAGTAAAAATATATCTAGGAATTTCTCTAGGGCTGTTGCAGGCAGTGTGGGGTCGGCTCATTTTCATATAGTTCCTTGTTCCAGCTTATGCTTCTCAAAATCTATAGTCCCCTTCCAATGTAGTTGGTCCTAAACCCCTACAGGGTTTTAATCTGTTGCACCTGTCACTTCGAAAGCCGTTCTCTCTGTTTGTTTTGGCTTCTTCTATTTCCAAGTCTCTTCAGTGTCTAATTTCCAACCTGCCACAAGGGGGCGAAGGTGGTCACTTATTTAGGCTCACTTGCTCAGTTATATTGTGGGGAGGGAGGAACACTGCAAACAGATATCACTGGCATGTGTGGGGAGTGCTCACAGGGTCTCGGTTACACTGGGTTTGCCCCCACTCACGGTGTGTGTGCTTTCCCAGTCTACACTGCTCAGGCTCCAGGTTGTTCTGCAGGGGAGCTGTCTAAAGTGGGCCATGGGTTGCATGTACTTCCCAGGTCTAAGCCACTCAGGTTCAGGTTCTTGGGTATTCCCCAAAGGCAAAGACTCAGTTGGGCCTGCATTTTGTGCCTTTCCCAGATCCAAGTAGCTCAGGCGACCAGGTGCTTGGCAAACACACACTCCCCAGGTGTGGTGTGTCTTGTCACCTCCCCCATCACAGCAGCTTGGTTTCCTGGGTGTGCAGTGGGAGCACCGTCTCAGCTATGCCGTGTATCTCTTCTGGGGAGATGATCTCTGGCTGCGACCATCCCAGCGGATGTCAACCGTCCAGGATCCCAGGAAGACTTAGTTAGCAACTGGGAGCCTCTGGCAGTTTAGTAGACGATGCCGTCTCTGGGGCCAAAATTGCCCTTTTCCGGCTCTGGCTGCCGCCTGCCTGCCTCCCTGTCTCCGGTGGGGGATGGGCCAGTCTGCTGCTTGCTACCTCTCCTCTGGTATTCACTCAGTCCTTTGTTCTGTGAGTGGACGCTGCAGTGCCTTGAGTGAGTGAGTGAGTGAGTGAAGTCGCTCAGTCGTGTCCGACTCTTTGCGACCCATGGACTGTAGCTCACCAAGCTCTTCCGTCCATGGGATTCTTCAGACAAGAATACTGGAGTGGGTTGCCATTTCCTTCTCCAAGGGATCTTCCCGAGCCAGGGATCGAACCCAGGTTTCCCACATTGCAGGCAGACGCTTTAACCTCTGCGCCACCAGGGAAGCCCCTGCAGTGCTTTAACAGTGCCTTAGCAGTGCCTTAGGTTAGGGCTTTTCATGGAAAAGTTCTCTCTCTCTCTTTTTTATCTATACTCTCTCTCTGGCTATCCCAGAGTTTGGGTTGCTATCTCACATTAGCTCCCTCAGATTGTCCTCAGGGCATTCAAGCCCGGTACTTACCCTAAGCAATGCAGCCCGCATCTCCCTGTTTAGCCCCCACTTGCTGGTGGTGGACATGAGTGTCTGGGCTACTTCTCTGGGAGTTGCCATTAGGCACGTAGTCTGTGAGTTTTGTTTATTTATTTTTCCTTCCAGTTATCTTGCCCTCTGAGATTCCGAAACTCCCCACAGACCTGCTGGTGAGAGGGTTTCCTGGTGTTTGGAAACATCTCCTCTTTTAGGACTCCCTCCTGGGATGGGTCTCCATCGCTAACTTTTTGTCTCTCTTTTTATCTTTTATATTTTGTCCTATCTCCTTTCGAAGAGAATAGGCTGCCTTTCTGGGTGCCTGGTGTCCTCTGCCAGTGTTCAGAAGGTTTCTTATGCAATTTGCTCAGCATTCAGATGTTCTTTTGATAAATTCGTAGGGGAGAAAGTGGTCTCCCTGTCCTATTCCTTCACCATCTTAGGACCGCCCCCAGGTGTGTCCTTTACCACTAATGCCACCTCAGTCATATGAGAGTTCCATAAAATATGATAACCAAAAGACAGTCAGGTAATTGAAGCTTATATGACATCCTGGGCTAAGAAAAGGAGTTAAGGGTCTGGAGATGCAAAATGAAGGAAAGCCAATCACAGGAAGTTAGAGGATGTGCTTAGAAAACAAAGTGTGCCCTGTTACACAAATAAGTTTCATAGGGAAAACGTTATCTCTGCTAATAGCTCTCTTCCTGGTACAGGATCCATTCCAGTGTAAAATTTAGGCTGTTGAGGGGGAGGTAAAGAAGTTTTCCTGAATATGTTGGGTTTTGATTGCCTTTAGCCCAAAATGATCCTTATGCCAAAAATACATACTTTGTGATAGAAAAATACATAGTAACAAGAATAAAAACAGATTTTTAATAACAGGTGTACCTCGTGTAAATGTTCAGTGGTAATAAAGAACCTGCCCACCAATGCAGGAGATGCGGGTTTGATCCCTGGGTCAGGAAGATCCCCTGGAGAAGGCAATGGCAACCCACTCCAGTATTCTTGCTTGGAGAATTCCATGGACAGAGGAGCCTGGTGGGCTATAGTCCATGTGGTCGGAAAAGAGTTGACGCGACTTAGTCACTAAACAACAACATACTTCCTGTATATGTGGGAAATGCCCAGGAAAACTGAGTATCTCCCTGAAATGACCCGAGCCACCATCTTATATACCACCTTGAGACGAAGATGTTCAGTGTGGGGTGCAGTTATGGGAGGTTACCAGGCAGAGAGAAATTCCCAGGTGGCGTAGTGGTAAAGAATCTACCTGACAATGCAGGAGATACAAGAGAAGCCAGTTGGATCCCTAGATTAGGAAGATTCCCTGGAGTAAGAAATAGTTATCCACTCCAGTATTCTTGCCTGAAAATTTCCATGGAAAGGAGCCTGGTGGCTATGTCCTTGAGATCACAAAAGAGTGCCACAGGAGCACACACACACACACACCCGGCAAAGCACAGTAAAATAAAGATATGCTTGCTATGGAGATTTAAGTCATTGTTCTCTTTATTAATAAGAGTTTCTACAGATTTAAGGTCGTCCTTCCTTTTCTGATATAGATGGAGAGACATCCTTACAAATGGAGATTGCCTGTATGAATGTAAATGTCATTTAAAAAAAGCTAACTTCTGCTTCTAGAGAAGGAAATGGCAACCCATGATAGTGTTCTTGCCTGGGGAATCCCATGGACCAAGGAGCCTGATGGGCTACAGTCAATGGGGTCATAAAGATTCATACATGACTGAAGACACAGTACAAACACACACACAACTTCTACTTGGTTTTCTGAGTTTCTTCTGTGACTGCTCTTTCTTTAAAATAACCAGTCTAAAATAATTCTTATGCCAAAGAGGTATAATTTGAGGTAACAAATTTTGCTCCACTTTTGTATAATGGATGATAGAATTGAATTAATGTTAATTTTCCTAAGTGTGGTGGGGTGGATATGGATTTATATCCTATTATAGGGAGAGACATAATGAACTGTTTAGAGGTAAAATATAATATTCTCAGGCTAACATCAGATTGTTTGATAGAAGAGAGATAGGCATGAGTGTGTGTGTTTGTGGAGAGAGAGAACTGGCCTTGCAGTACATTGATGTGTTATCCTGTGCTCACTTAGTCATGTCTGACTCTTTATGAACCCATGAACTATAGCCCACCAGGCTACTCTGTTCATGGAATTTTGTACATTAATAGTTGATACATTAATTCAGTACATTGGCTTTTCAACTTTTCTTTGAGTTTGATACTTTTCCCACAAAAATGCAAAAAATAAAATACAAATTAAAAATTTGGGTTAACTGCTTGTAGACATTATCAGCATATATGTATTTATGAAGCTGTAAAGATTTTAGCAGTATGTGAACTGTGAACTTCCAGATGTTCAAGCTGGATTTAGAAAAGGCAGAGGAACCAGAGATCAAATTACCAACATCTGTTGGATCATTGAAAAAGCAAGAGAGTTCTAGAAAACATCTACTTCTGCTTTATTGATTATGCTAAAGCCCTTGACTGTGTGGATCACAACAAACTGTGGAAAATTCTTCAAGAGATAGGAATACCAGACCACCTGACCTGCCTCCTGAGGAATCTGTATGCAGGTCAAGAAGATCTGGACATGGAACAACAGATTGGTTCCAAATAGGAAAAAGAGTACGTCAAGGCTATATATTGCCACCCTGCTTATTTAACTTATATGCAGAGTACATCATGAGAAACTCTGGGGTGGAAGGAGCACAGGCTGGAATCAAGATTGCTGGGAGAAATATCAATAACCTCAGATATGCAGATAACACCACCCTTGTGGCAGAAAGTGAAGAAGAGCTAAAGAGCCTCTTGATGAAATTGAAAGAGGAGAAAGAAGAAGTTGGCTTAAAGCTCAACATTTAGTAATCTAAGATCATGGCATCTGGCCTCATCACTTCATGGCGAATGAGGGGGGGAACCATAGAAACAGTGACAGACTTTCTTTTTCTGGGTTCCAAAATCACTGCAGATGGTGATTAAGTTCAGTTCAGTCACTCAGTTGTGTCTGACTCTTTGCGACCTCATGAACTGCAGCACGACAGGCCTCCCTGTCCATCACCAACTCCCGGAGTCCACCCAAACCCATGTCCATTGAGTCAGTGATGCCATCTAACCATCTCATCCTCTGTCGGTCCCTTCTCTATCTTCCCTCAATCTTTTCCAGCATCAGGGTCTTTTCAAATGAGTCAGCTCTCTGCATCAGGTGGCCAAAGTATTAAAGTTTCAGCTTCAACATCAGTCCTTCCAATGAACACTCAGGACTGATCTCCTTTAGGATGGACTGGTTGGATCTCCTTGCAGTCCAAGGGACTCTCAAGAGTCTTCTCCAACACCACAGTTCAAAAGCATCAATTCTTCTGTGCTCAGCTTTCTTTTATAGTCCAACTCTCTAAAGATGCTTACTCCTTGGAAAGAAAGTTATGACCAACCTAGAGAGCATATNCTTCGGTGCTCAGCTTTCTTTATAGTCCAACTCTCACATCCATACATGACTACTGGAAAAACCATAGTCCTGACTAGATGAATCTTTGTTGGCAAAGCAATCTCTCTGCTTTTTAATATGCTGTCTAGTTTGGTCATAACTTTTATTCTCTGCTATTTTGAATTCGTGATAAGACTGCATTCCCTAGCACTCTCTTCCCATCACACAACGGAAACACAGATCCACAGAACTCTAAAGTACTATCCACCGTGACAAGTGCACTGGGATCAAATGGGAAATGAAGTAACTTGAGAGCCCTTTTTAAATTTGAATTTCACTTCTACCAGTCCCAACTTATTAGGTCTGCACTTCTGGTCTCAGAGTCTCAGGCCCCTCTTTCCTAAAATGAGAATTAAGCCTACCTTGGGCTTCCCTGGTGGCTCAGGTGGTAAAGAATCCTCCTGCAACGTGGGAGATCTGGACTCGATCCCTGGGTTGGGAAGATCCCCTGGAGGAGAGCATGGCAACCCACTCCAATGTTCTTGCCCAGAGAATCCCATAGCAGTCCCTGAGGTCGCAAAGTCGGACACGACTGAACAGCTAAGCACACCACAGCACAAGCCTACCTTGCAGGCTTGGTGCGTGAATAAAGAAGGAAAATATGTAAAGGGCCAACATTGCCTTTCACGGTTAACCTTCAACCTGTTCTGTCCCCCTTCTCTCCGTTAGGCCTCTACAATGAGATACGGAAAACAACAAAAAAACTAACGTTCTTTGTCGAAAAAAGTTATAGATACTGATGTGTTTACGTCTTTACCAAAAATATGGGGGCTAGTGAAGCCCCAGTGCCCCGGATACAGATGGGGAAATCTGCACACGCCTATACCTCTCTCAGACTCAAGGACTTGCTTTCAGGAAGCTACTAAGCTTGCAGGGCCAAAGGGACCCCTGAGACCGACCTACGGCGTTACACCTGCAGCTGCGGCCTCAGAGCCCCAGCAGAGCACGGCCCCGCCCTCCTGGCCGCGCACGCGCAGTCGCTCGCCGGCCACGCCGGCGGCTGTTGTCAGGTCTCGGTGGGCGGGGCCGCGGGCAGAGCACAGGCGAAACCCGGCGGAGGGCCGGCACGGGCTCAGTCTTCCAGATCAACGAGTGGGGACAGCGGCTGAGCGGGCGAGGCGGTCGTTGCTTTTCCGAGTCGCTCTCTTCTAGGCTCGGTCTGGTTGTCATCATGGCCCGTGAGTGTGCGGACGGGTAGGGAAAGCGGCTGGGAGTGTCCTGCGAGGAAGTCGAGCTCCGCGGCGTGGCGGGCAAGGAGGCAGGGGCGGGCTGGTGAAACCCCTTCGGTCTAGCAGCTACGAGGACCAGGTTTTTAGTCCGCAGAGGGAGAGGGGCGATTGAGTCTGGTCCGGCCTGAAAGGTCCAGCAGGTAGGTGTCTGCCTCACAGGTGCGAGTTGACACGTAAGGAACCCCTCCCCGGAGGTGAGGTGTGTGGAGATCCCAGGGAGCGAGATCCTAGGTCTAGAGGTGGTTTATGCTAGTACTTAATACTTAAAAGTCCTGAGGCCTAATGAGCACTGGGGCTTCTGGGGCTCCTCCCTAGTTCTTTGTTTGGCCCTGGAAGGTGCTGTCTTGGAAGCAGCTGTATTTGCTCGCTTAACGGTTGAATTACAATGGGCCAGCTTATGCTAGGGCTTCTCTGGTGGCTCGGCGGTAAAGAACCCGCCTGCCAATACAGGAGATACAGGGTTCCCTGGGTCTGGAAGATCCCCTGGAGAAGAAATGGAAACCCACTCCAGTATTCTTGCCTGGGAAATCCCATGAACAGAGGTGGCGGGCTACAGCCGTCGCAAAAGAGTTGGACACAACTGAGCGACTAAAAACAACAAAATGTGTGCGAGATAGGATCTGTGGTATGGATCTTTCTCTCTTCATCTCAAAAAGCAAGACCTTATTTTAGGATACTGGCCCATATAGACAGACTATATATTGGAATGCCTCTTTTAAGAGGTCTGGTTAGTCAGTGAGCACCTTCAGTTCAGTTAGGTTCAGTCGCTCAGTAGTATCCGACTCTTTGCGACCCCATGAATCACACCACGCCAGGCCTCCCTGTCCATCACCAACTCCCGGAGTTCACTCAGACTCATGTCCATCGAGTTGGTGATGCCATCCAGCCATCTCATCCTCTGTCGTCCCCTTCTCCTCCTGCCCCTAATCCCTCCCAGCATCAGAGTCTTTTCCATTGAGTCAACTCTTCGCATGAGGTGACCAAAGTACTGGAGTTTCAGCTTTAGCATCATTCCTTCCAAAGAAATCCCAGGGTTGATCTCCTTCAGAATGGACTGGTTGGATCTCCCTGTAGTCCAAGGGACTCTCAAGAGTCTTCTTCAACACCTTAACAGGTACCATAATATTAAGACCTTAAGTGTTTACCTTTAAGCTTCCTCCTTGTTGTCAGATCCCTAAACACCTTTTCATGCAGTACTCTGCTGGCTCATCTCTTCAAAGGCAAACTTCAAATCCTTTTAAATAAGAGCCCTAGAATGGAATTATCGGTTTTGGAGATGGAAAAATAACATGGCTGTTTCTCTGTAGGTGGAAATCAACGAGAACTTGAAGGAAAGACTGAGAAAATCCTTGTCCCCTCTTCTGCAGCACTTAGATGGTGTCCACATCGACCTCTTCAGGACTGCCTTTGTCATTCAGAGAAGAAGCCGTGTTGTGGGACCAAAACGGATCCCAGAGTGGAGGTGAGGTTGTTTTTTTTTTCCTTTTTTTTTGCTGTCAGTGGTAAACAGCTGCTTTACTTTAATGAGCTCCATGGCCATAGCTGTATCTCTCAAGTCAGCGTGAGCAGCCTTTGTCCATGAGGGCTTTTGTAGGTCCATTGTATGGCTCACTTCAGACATCCTCATGGGAACAGGCTCTGCCTATCACGGCAGTCTGAGTCGTCCTAGTCCTGTCGTATCTGAGGTTCTTGAACTTTTCTCCATTTCTGCTGCTCCGAAGATGTGTATAAGAGACAGCTCCAGGCCTCCCTGACCATCACCAACTCAAGGAGTTCACTCAAACTCATGTCCATCGAGTCGGTGATGCCATCCAGCCATCTCATCCTCGGTCATCCCCTTCTCCTCCTGCTCCCAATCCCTCCCAGCATCAGCATCTTTTCCAATGAGTCAACTCTTCGCATGAGGTGGCCAAAGTACTGGAGTTTCAGCTTTAGCATCATTCCTTCCAAAGAAATCCCAGGGTTGATCTCCTTCAGAATGGACTGGTTGGATCTCCCTGTAGTCCAAGGGACTCTCAAGAGTCTTCTTCAACACCTTAACAGGTACCATAATATTAAGACCTTAAGTGTTTACCTTTAAGCTTCCTCCTTGTTGTCAGATCCCTAAACACCTTTTCATGCAGTACTCTGCTGGCTCATCTCTTCAAAGGCAAACTTCAAATCCTTTTAAATAAGAGCCCTAGAATGGAATTATCGGTTTTGGAGATGGAAAAATAACATGGCTGTTTCTCTGTAGGTGGAAATCAACGAGAACTTGAAGGAAAGACTGAGAAAATCCTTGTCCCCTCTTCTGCAGCACTTAGATGGTGTCCACATCGACCTCTTCAGGACTGCCTTTGTCATTCAGAGAAGAAGCCGTGTTGTGGGACCAAAACGGATCCCAGAGTGGAGGTGAGGTTGTTTTTTTTTTCCTTTTTTTTTGCTGTCAGTGGTAAACAGCTGCTTTACTTTAATGAGCTCCATGGCCATAGCTGTATCTCTCAAGTCAGCGTGAGCAGCCTTTGTCCATGAGGGCTTTTGTAGGTCCATTGTATGGCTCACTTCAGACATCCTCATGGGAACAGGCTCTGCCTATCACGGCAGTCTGAGTCGTCCTAGTCCTGTCGTATCTGAGGTTCTTGAACTTTTCTCCATTTCTGCTGCTCCGAGCTTATCATTCTCAAGGTCAGGTTGAGAAAGGTTTAAAACCACGTTAAAACTTTTAACTGTGTATATCTTTTGCCCAGCCATTTTACTTCCTAGAATTTATTGTAACAAAGCATTTACAAATACACAGCTATTTGCTGTATTATTATTTATAATAAAGATGATAAATAACCTAAATATCCATCATCATGAAAGTGAAAGTGTGAGTGAAAGTGAAACCCGCTCAGTCATGTCTGACTTTACAACCCATGGAATTCTCCAAGCCAGAATACTGGAGTGGGTAGCCTTTCCTTTCTCCAGAGGATCTTCCCAACCCAGGAACTGAACCAGGGTCTCTTGCGTTACAGGTAGATTCTTTACGAACTGAGCTAAAGGGAGATCTTATCCATCATCACGGGAGTGCTTAAGTGAACAATGAGAACATACAGGGAATGTTACACAGCATATGCTGAGTATGAGGTAGACCTAAGGGTCTCTACAGTTGCATGAACAGTATCAGAAATCTATCGTTGAATGAACAAAGGGCAAGTCACAGCACAGTAGGTATAATCTGATGTCAGATCTGTAAAGTAAAAATGATCAGTGATGACAAAATGAAATTATATCCTTTGATAAGTGTGTGTGAAACCCAAGCACAGAAACATGCCTATGATAATCGAGCCAAATAATCAAGCAGGGATGGTTATTTCTGTGACGAGACTGGGATTGAGAGGTTCTGGCAAATAGTTAGCTGTAAGTATCTTTTAATATTTTTACTTTGGGAATGTATTTGTGCTTTTCTTTGCATAATTAAAAGTGAATAATAGCTTCTAAAAGTAAAATGAATGAAATTGTTAGTCCCTGAACGGCCTAATCACGGGAGACGTAGCTTCACAGATCACCAAGACCCGAATTCGATGCAAACAGCAAGAGGATTTATTGAACCGGCGCACCGGGGTTCGATCATCCTCGAAAGGAGCGAACCCCGACCTCAGTTATAGAGCAGTTTTTATACACAAAAGCTACAAGTAGGTATAGGTGGGGTGAAGACAATCTGAACAAACTGATTGGTGGGCATAGCTTGACCTTTACAGAGATAGGTCTGGAAATTATCNCTCCGCATGTGCAGACAGCCCCCTAGAGACCCCCACGCTGCCCCAGCACCCTCCACTCACATTATCCAGGCCTGTTCAGGAGCCGCATGTCTACCCTGGAGTCAAGGGTTCCCAGGTGGCTGGAAAGTTAAGAGAGAGACGGTGATAATAATTGACTTTGTTTAGCACAAGGGACACGAAAGATGGGAAGGAGATGCAGGGAAGGAAAAAAAAAACTCTTCCTGTACCCCTGTTAGGTTTATTGACAGGGGTGCTGCAAATTAGATAGTCAAAAGACAGATTAACAGGAGAAAAACAATCAGAAGTTTGTTAATGTGTGCATCTGAGTACGCATAGGGGAAAACTCAGTGATGAACAACTCAAACAGGGGTTCAAACTTGGGCTCATAATAGCACCTTAACAAAGAACAATAAATTTGTGGAGAAGTAACCAATAAAGGAAAGGGACTTTGTGCTTCTTGTGTGTTAGTTGCTCAGTCATGTCCAGCTCTTTGCAACCCCATGGAGTGAAGCCCGCCAGGCTCCTCTGTCTGTGGGATTTTCCAGGCAAGAGTACTGGAGTGGGTTGCCATTCCCTTCCCCAGGGGGTCTTCCTGACTCAAGGATGGAACCTGGGTCTCCTGCATTGCAGGCAGACTCTTCACCATTTGAGTCACCAGGGAAGCCCAAAACAACCTTACACAGCAACAGACTGACAAAAATGAATTCATTTCCGCTGAGCTGATACCTGCTTGAACATATTATTGTATTCAAAAATTCTCAGTACCGATCTACAATACTGTGTATTCACAANAGAGTACTGGAGTGGGTTGCCATTCCCTTCCCCAGGGGGTCTTCCTGACTCAAGGATGGAACCTGGGTCTCCTGCATTGCAGGCAGACTCTTCACCATTTGAGCCACCAGGGAAGCCCAAAACAACCTTACACAGCAACAGACTGACAAAAATGAATTCATTTCCGCTGAGCTGATACCTGCTTGAACATATTATTGTATTCAAAAATTCTCAGTACCGATCTACAATACTGTGTATTCACAAAACATATGTTGTTACGGACACAGAAAACAATCAAATCCTTGTCTCCTTTAAAAATAAATAAAACATAAAAATGAACTCTGTATTCCATGATCTGTGTACTTTGCACTCTAATGTTCTGCATGACTCTCAGCAACACTGGTCGGTGGTTTTGTTCCAAAATGTCCATGTGTCCGAAGTAGTCACACATTCAAGACCCATGCAGTGCTCTTCTGTTAGGAAAGCTGGCAGATCTGGAGTCTGGGTGTGCTGTAGAATGTCTTNAGCACTGAAGAATTGATGCTTTTGAACTGTGGTGTTGAAGAAGACTCTTGAAAGTCCCTTGGACTGCAAAGAGATTCAACCAGTCCATCCTGAAGGAGATCAGTCCTAAATATTCATTGGAAGGACTGATGATGAAGCTGAAACTCCAATGCTTTTGCCACCTGATGTGAAGAACTGACTCATTTGAAAAGACCCTGATGCTGGGAAAGATTGAAACCAAGAGGAGAAGGGAATGACAGAAGATGAGATGGTTTGATGGCATCACTGACTTGATGGACATGATTTTGAGCAAGCTCTGGGAGTTGGTGATGGACAGGGAAGCCTGGCATACTGCAGTCCATGGGGTCGCAAAGAGTCAGACACGACTGAGCGACTGAACTGAACTGAAAGATTTTAATATTTTATCTTTTTTCCATAAACAATTTTAAACCAGAGATCCATGGAACATTAATTTGAAGAAAACACTGTATGTTTGAATAGCAAAAGTGTTGTGGGTAGTGAGTATCATCTTTTTTGTTGTTGTTACATTTATGTGTGCTGTGTGCTTAGTCTCTCAGTCGTGTCCAACTCTTTTCGACCCCATGGACTGTAGCCCACCAGGCTCCTCTGTCCATGGGATTCTCCAGGTTAATAATAGTGGAGTGGGTTGCTATGCCCATCTCCAGGGGATCTTCCCAACCCAGGGATTGAACCCAGGTCTCTTGCATTGCAGGAGCATTCTTTACCATCGAAGCCACCAGGGAAGCCCATTACACGTATAGTCTATGCTCAATGAATCTCTCTGTGGTTATAAGGCACATTCTGATATCAACATTCAGTTCTCTCCTTGAGTCCATAGAATAAATGTACAGAAATAATAGTTGACTATGAAAGAGAGTTTGGCTTAGCTTAGACTTTCAAGAAATGTTCACAGTACTTTTAAAGGATTGTGATAAAATTAATACTAGAGTAGATTGATGTCTTTAAATTTGGATGTTTTCAACTCTTGAGACCATTTAGCTTCAAGGAAACTATTAAATAATGTGTCATCCAATTGAGCTAACAGTAACATATGGATGTTCATACATCATTTCAATTCTATTTTGTTCTTTTTATACTATGAAATCTCATTATGAGGATACTCAATAATTATAGGTTTTGCTTAATCTCACAGTAATATTACTTAATATTCTATTTTTATATCATGTTTAATATTGCAGTGGGGGATACACATTTCTTTGAGAAATTGTAACAAAATTAGATACATAGCATGTATTGAAATGGAAATTAAATGATCAGTTTAAAATATTCTAGCAAGACCTAGTAACTGGAAAGAAATATTTTTAATAAAAACTGCGGCTGCTGCTGCTGCAGCTGCTAACTTGCTTCAGTCGTGTCTGATTCTGTGTGATCCCATAGACGGCAGCCCACCAGGCTCCTCTGTCCCTGGGATTCTGCAGGCAAGAATGCTGGAGTAGGTTGCCATTTCCTTCTCCAATACATGCAGGCATGCTAAGTCGCTTCAGTGTGTCTGTCTGAGCCATCCTATCTTCCTTAAATGGTCTGTGTTTGTAGCTAAGTAGCTTTCTTAGTGTGTGCACAATGTGAGGGTACCAAGTATTCTTTTCATTCTGAACTGCGTCTGTCCTTTTCAGTCTTCTCTCATGCTGCTTCTAACAAGCACAAAATTTCCTCTCCCTTTTTCCCTCCCACCCCTGACTCTCTATTGGGCTTGCCTGAGATTCTTATTGGGTGTTCACTCCATTAAACAAAATCTACATTCACATTTCTTTCTAAGATAAGACCTTATCTACCTTGGGTCACCTCTGTCTGAGGTGAATGTAGGTGGCCTAGCAAAGAGATTTGGAGAGGAATGCTCTGAAATCATTCTAAGACCTTAAACAAGGATTGTATAGCTCCTTTACTTTACTTCTTTACCCTGAGACTACGTTTTACTTTTCCAGGTTTTACTTTTTGCTCTGAGGTCATTGTTGAACGTTGATTCTTTTCGTAGCTTGGAAGTCTGTCCTGGGCATTCTATGTTTTATGTACATTCTTTTCTAAAACTGAATAACTCCTTCTTTAGTTTATCTCTTTCTTATAGTGTCAGAGGCATTTAAAGAAGTCAATCTTTTTTTTTTTTTTTTTTTTTTTTTACTCTTTCTAGATATCTCCTTAGCCAGATTTATGAGTTTATTAGGTCAACTTGCCATTTTCCAAAATACTCCAGGTGATAGTTTTGCTAACCATTTTGTAAATAACTTACAGTCTAGTCCTCCGTGTATTCATTGACTTTCTTTAAGTTGTTTCAAAGTTTGAGAGAATTATGTCATGGCCCACTAAGGGACACATAATACACATTTTTTTAGTTGCTTAAGCTCCTTTATCATTTTCTTAATAGAAAGAATTTTAGTTCTTAACTACCTCAGTTTTCTTAAGAGAAACTATTCCCAGGTAAAGGTGAGTTGATGGATGTGCTGTGCTTAGTCCCTCACTCCTGCCTGACTCTTTGCGATCCTATGGACTGTACCCTGCCAAGCCCCTCTGTCCATGGGGACTCTCAGGCAAGAATATTGGAGTGGGTTGCCATGCCCTCCTCCAGGGGATCTGCCCAACCCAGGGATCAAACCCAGGTCTCCCACACTGCAGGCAGATTCTTTACCATCTGAGCCACCAGGGGAGCCCAAATTGATGCATCCATTCAGTTCAGTTCAGTCACTCAGTTGTGTCCAACTCTTTGTGACCCCATGGACTGCAGCATGCCAGGCCTCCCTGTCCATTACCAACTCCCAGAGTTTACCCAAACTCATGTCCATTGAGTCGGTGATGCCATCCAGCCATCTCATCCTCTGTTGTCCACTTCTCCTCTTGCCCTCAATCTACCCCAGCATCAGGGTCTTTTCAAGTTTCAGTTCTTTGCATCAGGTGGCCAAAGTATTGGAGTTTCAGCTTCAACATCAGTCCTTCCAAAGAACATTTAGGACTGATCTCCTTTAGGATGGATTGATTGGATCTCCCTGCAGTCCAAGGTACTCTCAAGAGTGTTCTCCAGCACCACAGTTCAAAAGCATCAATTCTTCAGTGCTCAGCTTTCTTTATGGTCCAACTCTCACATCTATACATGACCACTGGAAAGACCATAGCCTTGATAGTTTGTCCCAATTAATAAAAATAAAAGTGTACATGTCATAAATGTTAAAAATTATATGGACTTTTATCCATTTAAAGCAGCAGTCCCCAACCATTTTGGTATCCAGGACCAATTTCATGGAAGACAGTTTTCTCCACAAACCCAGGGTCAGGGGGATGGCTTTGGGATGATTCAAGTGCATTACATTTATTGTGCACTTAATTTTTAGTCTGATGCCACTGCTGATCTAAGAGGAGGTACTGATCTGAGGCCTGGAGGTTGGGAACCAGTGATTTAAAGGACTCTGCCTTTACATAAATTAGTTTCATCAGAACAAGACATATATTCTTCATGAAAATTGGGTCTGATTTATGTCAAAAAGGAGAGGTTGCTGGTCTAGTTTGTGGGGACTTAAATTCCTGTCCTGACTGGTTGGATCTCCTTGCATCCCATCCTGAAGGAAATCAGTCTTGAATATTCATTGGAAGGACTGATGCTGAAGCTGAAGCTGAAATCCTTTGGCCACCTGATGTAAAGAACTGACTCATTGGAAAAGACCCTGATGCTGGGAAAGATTGAGGGCAGTAGGAGAAGGGGACGACAGAGGATGAGATGGTTGGATGGCATCACTGACTCAATGGACATGGGTTTGGGTGGGCCCCAGGAGCTGGTGACGGACAGGGAGGCCTGGCTTGTTGTGGTTCATGGTGTCGCAAAGAATTGCACACGAGTGAGCGACTGAACTGAACTGAACTGAACTGATACTTTATATTGCTATCAAAAACCTATCCATAGGCTATAACTACTTTCAAAAAGAATTTGTTATTCAGATAAGATTGTTATCTTGTTTTTGGAATTAGGCAAAATAAATAAATATTTTAAAACCTAGAAGGAAAACACAGAGAAAATCCTTAAGACAGAAATATTAATGTTCACAATCACAGTACTTGATGCTGTCTGTGTATTTAAACTGATCCACTGTAATGGAAAAAACAGGTGGAGCTGAGATGTTCTGGTATAAATCTCAATTTCTGATTTGTCAGGGCAGATAGAAATGACTATGATTTGGAAGATCAATATATAATAATATTATTATTATGTTAATAATACTAGTCAGCAACTGTGTTGAGACAAACTAAGTAGCTATATAGTTTGAAAGTCAGCGTGTTAAGTTAGGTTTATGATAAAAGCAGCATACGCTGGTAGAATGAGAGAGGGTAATATGAAGTCAAGTTAGAGCTATGAGGTATTGGTGGTTGTTCGAGCAGGAAGCATACTGTCTTCTCAGAGCTTCAGTAGCAGGAATTAGGGATTCCATTCTCGGGAAAAATGGTAGATTATAATGTCATAATAGGCCTAGAACTAAGACATTAAGGCATTTACTTGTCTTGTTGCTCTTCATTTGCTAAGTCATGTCCCACTCTTTGTGACCATCTCGGGCTCATTATAATCATTTTCTGGGTACAGGATGGATCCTAGATAAGACATCGTCCTAGTTTTCTTTTGCTGCATAAGAAATTAGTACAAATGTGGTGGCTTAAAACAACCCCCTTTAGTAGCTCACAGTTCTGTAGGTTGGGACACTGCCATGGAGTGGCTTGGTTCTCTGTTCAGGGTCGTAAAGGTCTGAACTCAGCATTTAAATACTTGTAAGATAATTCTAACATCTAACTCATCCTGACTTGGCATCATTTGTCATTTCTTATCCAAGTTGTTATGGTATGAGTAGTGATATTTTATTGTTTCTTGGACATTTTGGCTATTATGTTAGGATACTTCGGCCCCTATTTAAAGTTGTTTTGTTTTGTTTTCATTTTAGCAGGCCTTTCATTTTTATAGGTTTGGCACATAGCTCCTCACCTTTTGTGGACCACGGTTCCATGACAGTCTAAGTTTCAGAACCTTTATGGTCCCTNATCTGCTGGAGAAGGGATAGGCTACCCACTTCAGTATTCTTGGGCTTCCCTTGTGGCTCAGTTGGTAAAGAATCTGCTTGCAAAGCGGGAGACCTGGGTTCCATCCCTGCGTTCCATCCCTGCGTTCCATCCCTGCGTTCCATCCCTGCGTTCCATCCCTGTGTTCCATCCCTGCGTTCCATCACTGGGTTCCATCCCTGGGTTGGGAAGATCCCCTCCATTCCAGGGTTGCAAAGAGTCTGACACGACTGAGTGACTTTCACTTTCATAGATAGAGAAAATAATTTGGGACATAGGAGGAACTTTCCATTGAGGTACAAAACCAACTAACAAAAACCAANCTGGGTTCCATCCCTGGGTTGGGAAGATCCCCTCCATTCCAGGGTTGCAAAGAGTCTGACACGACTGAGTGACTTTCACTTTCATAGATAGAGAAAATAATTTGGGACATAGGAGGAACTTTCCATTGAGGTACAAAACCAACTAACAAAAACCAATAGTCTACTTCACACTATTTCCCAATTAAAACAATCCAAATGTGAATCAGGAAAAAAAAAAAACCTACCCTGGCATTCTCACCGCAAACCAAGTAAATGTAAATTCTTTTTTATGAGAAGTTCCTTACCAAATAATGTATGCCACTTCTGTATAATTTACTATTTACTATTACGAAGTGATTATTTAATACTATGAAGCTCCTTTTTCATCCCATCCTATTCCCCCCAAAGAGAAATGTACCTGTATTTTCATCTGAGTTTTGTGGTAGGTTTCCTTTCATTATTTGAAGCCTCTTCTGCAGTTCTTCCGTACTTTCACCTAGGGGGCCGAGCAAATTGTTGTCCCTCATAAGTATGTAATCTTCTTCACTCAGATCACTCACGGATCGGTAGTAATCATCTTCTCGAGCCAATCGGTCTATCTGACCCCTGGGTCGGACTGAAACTCTGTCTTCTTCATCGTCGGAATCTGAACTTTCCATCTCAATGAACAACTGGAAAATTATCCGAATTTCATAAGTGGTCTGCAGCTTCTACTTCCGTCCGGGAGTGACCGGAACACACTCAGTCAGATAACCGTCCGCCTAGGTTTCCCGCTGCTCTGCTGCTCAGCTCT
>SJYA01003271.1:220562-232290 GCA_006410615.1 Neotragus moschatus
AGATCCGCCTCTACCTCACAACTTGCTTAGGCTAGGTGTTGCCTAGGCATCCATTGTCTTCCTTAGGTAACTGAGTAGGGACTGGATTCAGGCTGGGTTTCATTTATTCAAAAGCAGCCAATATTTCTGAGGGTTTATATTGTACCAAGAACCATCCTTCACCGTCCGCCCCACCACCACCACCTCCACCACCACCCCTGCCCCTTGCAGACTATTCTCAGGCTTTCAGAAGGCTTTTTCATTCGCTACATTTAATATAACAACCTGCTTCAAAATGCCATGCCAAAGTCAGCCTTATTAAATGTAGCATTTCTCATTTTCAGGTGCCAAGGGACCGCTCCCTTTTCTCTTCGTGAATTCCTCAGACTGTAGACTCTCACTAAGAAAGTAGTTCACAATTTTTGATAATTCCCCAGGATCTTAGTTGAATCTCTTCAGTGTGTCCTCTCCCTTTTAACTCTTAATGGTTTCATCTTGATTATACGACCCCTCGATCCTGTTTCAAACAAATAGAAAACACCAAAACTTGGGCAGGCTTTTCTGCTCATCCAGAGAATTTCTTCTCCACAAAGGCATTCGGTTTCATTTTTGTCCATGTGTCTCTTGCAAGTGAAACTAGTCAGACTATCACAAGAACTTTAAAAAATGGATCTGGAATATTTATTTTACCTGTGGTAATGAGTACCAACCTTGCTGATTTTGTTCCATGTGTCTCAGTGCAACCTGCTGCTGCTGCTGCTGCTGCTGCTAAGTCGCTTCAGTAGTGTCCAACTCAGTGCAATCCCATAGACCACAGCCCACCAGGCTCCACTGTCCCTGGGATTCTCCAGGCAAGAACACTGGAGTGGGCTGCTACTTCCTTCTCCAATGCATGAAAATGAAAAGGGAAAGTGAAGTCACTGAGTCATGTCCAACTCTCAGCGACCCCATGGACTGCAGCGCACCAGGCTTCTCCATCATGGATGTCTTTATTTAGTGCTGAAAATAAACTAATGCTTATTTGTAATGCTACCTGAAGGAGACCTCTACGATTTTCTGGACTCATCAATACTACTAGCTCCACTTAACACGTGTTTGAGAGTTTTTCATTCAAATTATTCATGTAAAGATAAGATTTGGCCACTGAATTTGAGATTATTTAATTTGACTTATTTAATAATTAATCCATCCAACATAAACTGGGTCAGTTATTGTCCTATCCCTAGAGCTATGTCAATTGTTGGAGTGGATTGTATTCCCAAGTGATTCACACCAAGTGAGGCAAACACCATCTAGAAACTATCAAAATACAGTATATTTTAAAATAGATTTATATATGTTTTACTGTGTCTGTACAGAGAATTATGCAACAATTATTTAATGGGATTTGGGAAATGTTTCTCAGAGGTATTATATTTAAATCTGAATCTTTAAATATAGTTATTAGTTTCTATAGATGGAAAATGGCAGTTATGTGTTGGTAGAGAAAAGACCTGTCAGAAAAAGTAGACTTGAAAGACCTTGGCTTATTTGGGCAACTGTGGCCACAATTTGGGGGCAGGGGTGGAAACAGGAAACTCATCTCAGAAAAAGTAACTGGCACAAACTATAAATTCAGTTTTGAGTCTTTTGAGTGTAAGAAGTAGGATACTGATTAAGATGTTTTGGTATATTTTGAGAACAAGCAGTGGATTTTATTTTTGCCTGCTTAGTGTCCCCATAACATACTTGTGCTGATAGCATCCTGATTTTCATGGTGGAAAAACTCATTCTACAGTCTTAGTCCAGTTGGTTTAAGTTTAGCTAAATTCATTACCACGGCTAAAGGAAAGGACATATGATGCAGCCANTTTGCTTGCTTAGTGTCTCTGTAACAACTTGTGCTAATACCATCCTGATTTTCATGGTGGAAAAACTCATTCTAAAGCATTAGTCCAGTTGGTTTAGGTTTACCTGAATTCACTTCCATGGCTAAAGGAAATGACATATGATGCAGCCATGTCCAATCAGCATGTCTCAAATTGGCTATCGTAATTGGTCAAAATATGAGCATCTGAACAAAAGTACATTTAAGAGCTAAATCTGAAATGTTAGCTAGAACTAAATGAAAATGAGAAATTCTTTTCCACTGGGGTTACTAAGCTGGTGAGATATAAACCTAAAGATGCTTGTGACTATGCTTTATCCCAAGAATGAGGAAAATTGACATTAAGAGACAGAGGAAAACAAAGATGGAGAAACGACGAGATATTTGAGAAAAAAAAATTGAGAAGTGCCTGAAGCTAGATGTGCCTTAGGATTTTTAGATCTTTAAAACAATGTATTTCATTTGAAAGCTACGAGATTACGATTGGAAGGCTCCTAATAATTGTCATAGGAAAGTAATATGATTGGTGATGATGTAGTAGTAGTTGTTGTTGTTAAGTCGCTCAGTTGTGTCCAACTCTTTGTGACCCCAAGGACTGCAGCATGCCAGGCTTTTCTGTCCTTTACCATCTACCAGAGCTTGTTTAAATTCATATCCATTGAGTCGATGATATAGTTAGATGTCAAAAACTAATTTGATAGAGGGTGGAGGTCAGAGAATGAGTGAAATAAGTGTAGGAGATTAAGTGGTACAAACTTCCAGTTGCAATAAAAAGAGTCAAAGGGATGAAATGTACAGTATGGAGAATATAGTCATGAGTAATATAACATTTTTATAGGATGATAGATGGTAACTAGGCTTGTGATCATTTTATAATGTACAGAAATATCTAATCACTATGTTGTACACCAGAGACAAACAGTGTTTCAGGCCAAGTATATTTCAAAAGACAAACAAACTCATAGAAAAAGAGATAAGATTTGTGGTTATCAGAGGTTCGGGGCAGGGTGGGGCGGGGTTTGGACAAAGGAGGTCATAGGGTGCATACTTCTAGTTAGAGGATAAATAAGTACAGGAATGTAATGTGCAACATGATTAATATAATTAAGACTGCTATGTTATATATGAAAGTTGTTAAGAATAAATCTTAAGAATTCTCATCACAAGAAAAATATTATTTCTCTTTTATTGTCTACCTACATGAGGTGATAGATGGTTTACTAAACTTATCATGGTTATCATTTCATGATGTATGTAAGTGTAGGATAACAATACTTGCCACCTCAAAATGTTTCTTTGACATGTAGATTATTTCAAGCTGGGAAAAAATAAAAACTCTAGGCCCAAAGTCTCAGGCAGAAACTTTGACCTTGCCCTTAACTGCCTAGAAAGTTTAGATAAAGGGCCTATTCCCCAGCAGAGCAGCCACCAGAGATATCTACAAAGAATATGGCTAGTTGTGGTGGGGAAACACAGCAAAGCCCAGAGAGCTAAGACCATTCTGTGTCCTATTGTCTACATGGCTCATTTACCAAACATTTCCTTTTCCATCTTCATATGAACCACTTTGCTCTCCTTTAAAGTCTCCAATACTATCCATGACATCCTCTTTTGCCTTTAGTTAAAGATGGTATTTAAGGTAAGGGTTTCAGCCATTTGGGTTTTTCAGATTTCCTGGGTCTTTCTCATATGTTCATGTTATTAAACTTTGATTTTTTTTTCCAGTTTTGTCTCATGCCAATTTAATTCTTAGAGCAGCCAGATGAATCTAGACGAGTAAAGGAAAATTTCTTACTGCCCAACATAAGTCAAATAACTATGCTGTGTGCCTCAAACTTAGTGTTAAATGTCAATTGTATCTCCAAAATCTGTAGGAAAAAATAAATAATTTACAATTAAGTTACCATGTAAAATTTAGTTGCTTTCGTCCAGTCTATAAGATTAGTATGTTCATGTAATTTCAATTTAATTGGATTTAGTTTTTATGAAAAATTCAGAAAACAATATTTCTGTCATTCATTTAATTATTAGGCATTGAAATTGTGTAAAGTTGAAAGAAATGAGCAATCGTTTTCAATTAATTATGAGTGAAATGTATTTATGACATATCGGTATAATGTTAATATTGTGGATAAATTTCCTCCATCTTTGTACCTCAAGATCCTTTCAAGATACCCTTACATTTGCACATGTTTCATTTATTATACAATGTATTCTGATACCTTGGCCCAGTAATACTCATTTAATTCCTATATGAGGAAAAAAAATATCCTGAGATGAAATATCACTGAACATTTGGTTTATATGAAGAAACAGAATGGTCCTGGTGGGAACTAAAATGTCTCTCACTGACACCTTAATGAAGAGTGGGATAATGTTATGTGACCAGTTAGTTTCCTAGTGGGATTTTTAGGATGCCTAAGTCAAGAGCTATCTTGAGTAATAGGCAAGCTTGGTCTTGGAGTACAAAATAAAGTAGAGGAAAGGCTAACAGAGTTTTGAAGAGAACACACTGCTCACAGCAAACACCCTTTTCCAACAACACAAGAAATGACTCTAAAAAATGGACATCACCTGATGGTCAATACCGAAATCAGATTGATTATTTTCTTTGCAGCCAGAGATGGAAAAGCTCTATACAGTCAGCAAAAACAAGACCAGGAGCTGACTAGCTCAGATCATGTAGTGCTCATTGCAAAATTCAGACTTAAATTGAAGAAAGTAGAGGAAACTACTAGACCATTCAGGAATGAAAGTGAAAGTGAAAGTCACTCAGCTGTGTCCAACTCTTTGTGATCCCATCAGAATACCGCAGTGGATTGCCTTTCCCTTTTCCAGGGGATCTTCCCAACTCAGGGATTGAACCCAGGTCTTCCGCATTGCAGATGAATTCTTTACCAACTGAGCCAGAAGGGACACCCAAGAATAATGGAGTGGGAATGGAGAAGCCTATCCCTTCTCCAGCAGATATTTCTGACTCAGGAATCAAATCAGAGTCTCCTGCATTGCAGGCGAATTCTTCACCAACTAAGCTATCAGGGAAGCCCAACCATTCAGGTATGGCCTAAATCAAATCCCTTACATTTACACAGTGGAAGTGACAAACAGATTCAAGGGATTAGATCTGATAGAGTGACTGAAGAACTATGGACAGAGGTTCATGACATTGTACAGGAGGCAGGAATCAAGACCATCACCAAGAAAAAGAAATGCAAAAAGGCAAAATAGTTGTCTGACGAAGCCTTACAAATAGCTGAGAAGAAAGAGAAGCAAAAGGCTAAGGAGAAAAGGAAACATACCCATCTGAATGCAGAGTTCCTAAGAATAGCACGGAGAGATAAGAAAATCTTCCTCAGTGATCATTGCAAATAAACAGAGGAAAAAAATAGAATGGGAAAGACTAGCGATCACTTCAAGAAAATTAGAGATAGCAAGGGAACATTACATGCAAAGATGGGCACAACAAAGGACAGAAATTGTATGAACCTAATACAAGCAAAAGATATTAAGAAAATGTGGCAAGAATACACAGAAGAACTATATAAAAAAAGATCTTCATGAACCAGATGACCAGGATCAAGTGGGCCTTAGGAAGCATCACTACAAACCAAGCTAGTGGAGGTGATGGAATTCCAGTTGAGCTATTTCAAATCCTAAAAGATGGTGCTGTGAAAGTGCTGCACTCAATATGCCAGTAAATCTCGAAAATGCTCCAGTGGCCACAGGACTGGAAAAAGTAATTTTTCTTTCCAATCCCAAAGAAAGGCAATGCCAAAGAATGTTCAAACTACCACACAATTGTACTCATCTCACACATTAGCAAAGTAATGCTCAAAATTATCCTAGCCATGCTTCAATAATACTTGAATTGAAACCTTTCAGGTGNTTTTTCTTTCCAATCCCAAAGAAAGGCAATGCCAAAGAATGTTCAAACTACCACACAATTGTACTCATCTCACACATTAGCAAAGTAATGCTCAAAATTATCCTAGCCATGCTTCAATAATACTTGAATTGAAACCTTTCAGGTGTTCAAGCTGGATTTAGAAAAGACAGAGGAACCAGAGATCAAATTGCCAACATTCGTTGGATCATCAAAAGAGCAAGAGAGTTCCAGAAAAACATCTACTTCTGTGTCATTGAATACACTAAGTTCAGTTCAGTTCAGTCACTCAGTCATGTCCGACTCTTTGCAACCCCATGAATTGCAGCACACCAGGCCTCCTTGTCCATCACCAACTCCCGGAGTTCACTCAGACTCACGCCCATCGAGTCAGTGATGCCATCCAGCCATCTCATCCTCGGCCGTCCCCTTCTCCCNTTTTATCTCAGTGTCTAAGACACTGAAATCCAGGCAGTAGACTGTAGGACTCGTTTCTTCACTGTATCCACTGAATTAGCTAGGGTGACTGGGACGGCTCTCTCGGAACTACTGGGTGTTGGCTGGTTCCCATCCCCCATCTCCCCAGCCCCTTTATCAGAGCCTCTCCGGGTAGTCTGGCAGATTTCTACTCTAGTTAGATTTCTTAGATAATGGTCAGGTTTATAAGAGACTGTAGCAGAAGCATCAGTGCTCTTAAAGTCTAGGACTAGGCCAATATATAGTATCAGTTCTGAACCTCTTATGAGATTCCATTGTCAAAGCAACCATGGGCCAGACTAGGTTCAAAGGAAGGAACAAAGAATCTCTCACTGAAAAGTGTGAGGATTTGTGGCCATTTTTAATCTACCATAGACAATTCCCTGGATAGATAATATCAACATTCTCACATTGAAACGTACATCCACCCCCTTTCAAGACCATTAAGCTCTTATTTTCTTGTGATAACATATGACCATCTTGGACTTTGCCATTTTAATTAGGTCTGGATATAGAAAACACTTCAAGTGTATTTCCTCAAGTTTTATTCCTCTTAAACAGAAGACCTGTGGAATAAAATGAGAGGTTATCTGCCCTTTTCACATCTAACATATAATACTGAGATAGGCATGAAACTGAAACTCTTAGTTGCTCAGTCATGTCTGACTCTTTGCAGTGCCATGTACTGTAGCCTACCAGGCTCCTTTGTCCATGGTATTCTCCAGGCAAGAATACTAGAGTGGATTGCCGTTTCTTTCTCCAGGGGATCTTCCCAACCCAGGAATCAAACTCCAGTCTCCTGCACTGGCAGACGGATTCTTTACCATCTCACCTGCCAGAGAAACCCTAAGATGGACATAGGATGGCCTTAGTTGACAGTTCTATTCAAAAGAAGGAACAGTAATTCTAAAATTCTAATGGGCTTTTGATTCCAGTTTCTTGATTTAGGGCCCAGGCCCAATCCTGGGTCACCAGTTAGTCCTTTAATATCTTAGTTCAGCCTTTGAGTCATCCTGCTGCTGCTAAGTCACTTCAGTTGTGTCCGACTCTGTGCGATCCCATAGATGGCAGCCCACCAGGCTCCTCTGTCCCTGGGATTCTCCAGGCAAGAATGCTGGAGTAGGTTGCCATTTCCTTCTCCAATACATGCAGGCATGCTAAGTCACTTCAGTGTGTCTGTCTGAGTTATCCTATTTTCCTTAAAAGGTCTGTGTTTGTAGCTAAGTAGCTTTCTTAGTGTCTGCACAACGAGGAGGGTACCAAGTATTCTTTTCATTCTGAACTGCGTCTGTCCCTTTTAGTCTTATCTCATGGTGCTTCGAACAAGCACAAAATTTCCTCTCCCTTTCTCCCTCCCACCCCTGACTCTCTAATTGGGCTTGCCTGAGATTCTTATTGGGTGTTCACTCCATTAAACAAAATCTACATTCACATTTCTTTCTAAGATAAGATCTTTTTTTTTTAACTTTCACAGTTTTAGAATAAGATCAATACATATGGTAAGAGACAGGTTAATTTATATTTTGCTTTTATCTACCTTGGGCCACCTCTGTCTGAGGTGAATGTAGGTGGCCTAGCAAAGAGATTTGGAGAGGAATGCTCTGAAATCATTCTAAGACCTTAAACAAGGATTGTATAGCTCTTTACTTCTTTACCCTGAGACTACATTTTACTTTTCCAGGTTTTACTTTTTGCTCTGAGGTCCTTGTTGAACGTTGATTCTTTTCGTAGCTTGGAAGTCTGTCCCGGGCATTCTATGTTTTATGTACATTCTTTTCTAAAACTGAATAACTCCTTCTTTAGTTTATCTCTTTCTTATAGTGTCAGAGGCATTTAAAGAAGTCAATCATTTTTTTTTTGCTCTTTCTAGATATCTCATTAGCCAGATTTATGAGTTTATTAGGTCAATTTGCCATTTTCCAAAATACTCCAGGTGACAGGTTTGTTAATCATTTTGCAGTAAATAACTTACAGTCTAGTCCTCTGTGTATTCACTGACTTTCTTTGAGTTGTTTCAAAGTTTGACAGAATTATGTCATGGTCCACTCAGGGACACATAATATGCATTTTTTAAGTTGTTTAAGCTCCTTTATCACTTTCTAAATAGAAAGGATTTTAGTTCTTAACTACCTCAGTTTTCTTAAGAGAAACTATTCCCAGGTAAAGGTGAGTTGATGGATCTGCTGTGCTTAGTCCCTCACTCCTGCCTGACTCTTTGCGATCCTATGGACTGTACCCTGCCAGGCCCCTTTGTCCATGGGGACTCTCCAGGCAAGAATACTGAAGTGGGTTGCCATGCCCTCCTCCAGGGGATCTGCCCAACCCAGGGATCAAACCCAGGTCTCCCACACTGCAGGCAGATTCTTTACCATCTGAGCCACCAGGGGAGCCCAAATTGATGCATCAATTCAGTTCAGTTCAGTCACTCAGTCGTGTCCAACTCTTTGTGATCCCATGGACTGCAGCATGCCAGGCCTCCCTGTCCATCACCAACTCCCAGAGTTTACCCAAACTCATGTCCATTGAGTCAGTGATGCCATCCAACCATCTCATCCTCTGTTGTCCACTTCTCCTCTTGCCCTCAATCTACCCCAGCATCAGGGTCTTTTCAAATGAATCAGTTCTTTGCATCAGATGGCCAAAGTATTGGAGTTTCAGCTTGAACATCAGTCCTTCCAATGAACATTCAGGACTGATCTCCTTTAGGATGGATTGGTTGGATCTCCCTGCAGTCCAAGGGACTTTCAAGAGTCTTCTCCAGCACCACAGTTCAAAAGCATCAATTCTTCAGCACTCAGTTTTCTTTAGAGTCCAACTTTCACATCCATACATGACTACTAGAAAGACCATAGCCTTGATAGTTTGTCCCAATTAATAAAAATAAAGGTGTACATGTCAGAAATGTTAAAAATTATATGGACTTTTATCCATTTAAAGCAGCAGTCTCCAACCATTTTGGTATCCAGGACCAATTTCATGGAAGACAGTTTTCTCCACACACCTGGGGTCAGGGGGATGGCTTTGGGATGATTCAAGTGCATTACATTTATTGTGCACTTTATTTTTAGTCTAATGCCACTGCTGATCTAAGAGGAAGTACTGATCTGAGGCCTGGAGGTTGGGAACCAGCGATTTAAAGGACTCTGCCTTTACATAAATTAGTTTCATCAGAACAAGACATATATTCTTCATGAAAATTGGGTCTGATTTATGTCAGAAAGGAGAGGATGCTGGTCTAGTTTGTGGGGATTTAGATTCCTGTCCTGACTGGTTGGATCTCCTTGCATCCCATCCTGAAGGAAATCAGTCTTGAATATTCATTGGAAGGACTGATGCTGAAGCTGAAGCTGAAATCCTTTGGCCACCTGATGCAAATTGGAAAAGACCCTGATGCTGGCAAAGATTGAGGGCAGGAGGAGAAGGGGACGATAGAGGATGAAATGGTTGGATGGCATCACTGACTCAATGGACCTGAGTTTGAGTAAACTCTGGGAGTTGGTGGTGGACAGGGAGGCCTGTCGTGCTGCAGTCCATGGGGTCACAAAGAGCTGGACATGACTGAGAGACTGAGCTATACTGAACTGTACAGACCCATTCAAGATGTTTTACATTTCTCAGTTTATTTATCTACTACATGAAAAGATTGAAGTGAATTGGTTAATTATATTCTCTGTGGGTTCTAAACCTCTCTACTTGGTATAAAGGATTAGAAACCTAAGCCACTAGAGGAATGGTGAACCATACATTGTGGGTGTACTAGTAGAGGTGTCTCCTGACAGTGTCCTGATCAATATGTACAAGTAATTAAAATCCGTTTTAAACCAGTATTTACAAACACAGGACTTCCCTGGTGGCTCAGATGGTAAAGCATCTGCCTACAGTGTGGTTGACCCAGGTTTAATCCCTGTGTCAGGAAGATCCCCTGGAGAAGTCAATGGCAATCCACTCCAGTATTCTTGCCTGGAAAATCCCATGGACAGAGAAGCCTGGTAGGCTACAGTCCATGGGGTCCCAAAGAGTTGGACACAACTGAGCCAGTTTCTTTCTTTCTTTTTCTTACAGACATAAGTCAATAAATTCATTTTTTTCAGTCTCATCCCCACATTTCATAAAGTTTCATAAAATCTTATGATTTTAGAGTTGTTAGCTTGAATTATACAACTAATAGCTTCTGAGTTTATTAACTTATAAGAAACATAACCTAAAACCCAATATATAATCCTGGACTATGGTGAGCCAGTCGAGGTCTTTTAACTTCCTACCTATGTGAAAGACTGGACAGCCTTCCTAGTTAGAACTTCCACACTTTATTGTCTTGTTGGTATCCTCAAACCATAACATTTGGTATAAACTGGGTGAAACATGATAATTATCTTAAGGCAGGGCTGTTATTTGCTTAAGTCTAGGCCTTTCAGTCTTGAAGAAAAAAGTTTACCTTACAGTGGAGTATTATTGATCCTTTAAAAAGGAGGAAATCCTGCCATTTGTGAAAACATGGATGAGCCTGGAGGGTATTATATTAACTGAAGTAATGCAGTCTCAGAGGCACAAATACTACATTCCACTTATATGAGCTATCTAACATTGTTAAACTCATAGAAATGAGAATAGAATGATAGTTTCTAGGGACTCAGGGAAGGGGGAAATGGGGGTGTTCAACAAATATGAATATTCAGTTATGCAAGATGAATAAGTTCTAGAGATCTGCTGTACAACATAACATCTACGGTTAATAGTACTACATTGTGTACTTAGATGGAAAAGGCAATGGCAATCCACTCCAGTACTCTTGCCTGGAAAATCCCATGGACAGAGGAGCCTGGTAAGCTGCAGTCCATGGGGTCACGAAGAGTCGGACATGACTGAGCGACTTCACTTTCACTTTTCACTTGCATGCATTGGAGAAGGAAATGGCAACCTGCTCCAGTGTTCTTGCTTGGAGAATCCCAGGGATGGGGGAGCCTGGTAGGCTGCTCTCTATGGGGTCGCACAGAGTTGGACACGACTGAAGCGACTTAGCAGCAGCAGCAACAGCAGTGTACTTAGAATTATGTTGTCAGTAGATCCCATGTTAAGTTTCCTTATCACAAAACAAAATGAAACAAGACAGAAAAAACCCAGAGATACAAGGAAACTTTGGGAGGTGATAGACATGTCTATCACCTTAATTGTGGTGATGATTTCACAGGTGATGTACACATATGTTCAAACTCATCAAATTTGTATGCATTAAATATATATAAACTAATATATTGAATATGCATTATATTGCATGCAACATTAGGTATGTGTGACAATGTATGCATTAAATATGTTCAAGTATATATAAGTATATATTATATAAATTATTTACATTAAATTTGTATAATTATACCTCAGTAAAGCAGTTTTTAAAAAAATAACAAAGAATTGTTGATATTCACATAGGAGCAATAGCATGAAGCTTTTAACACTTCTCCAGCTTAAGGGCAAGAGTTGGAAAAGGTATTACCAAAATTTGTGAGAACTAGCACTTTGAAAGT
>SJYA01003271.1:236855-253796 GCA_006410615.1 Neotragus moschatus
AAGGTCCTGTTTTCAGAATAGAGCTATCACCAGAGATATTTTTAAAGTTCATGGGCTAGGTGCGGTGGGAGAGACTCAGCAGGGCCTAGATTTAAGAGTCCACTCTGTGTCCCATTATCTTTGCATGGCCCAGCAAATATTTGTTTAGGAAATATTTGGTAGATATTTGTTTATCAAACATTTGCTTTTCCATCTCCATGTCTATTGCCTTCCTCCTCTTTGAAATCCCAAACCACTAGCCCCAATATCCTTTTTTGTCTTTAGCTGAAGATTGTATTTAAGGTGAGGGCTTTGGCCATTTTGTTTTCCTGGGTCTCTCTCATGTATACCTGTCATTAAACTTTTGTTTGATTTTCTTCTGTTAATCTGTCTCATTTCAATTGAATTTTTAGGCAACCCAGAAGAACCTAGAGATGTAGAAGAAAATTTCTTCCCCTTCAACAATATATTCCACAATTTATCCATTCATCCGTCAAAGAACACAGGTTGTTTCCATACCTTGGCTATTGTAAATAATACTGCAATATCTGTGGGGGTACATATATCTTTTTGAGGTAATGTTCTATTTTCTTCAGGTAAAAGTGAAATTGTTGGATCATATGCTAGTTCTATTAATTTTTTGAGGAACTTCTATACTATTTTCCATAGTGGCTGTGGCAATTTATATTCCCACCAGCAGTGTAGGAAGGTAACCTTTTCTCCACATCCTCACCAACATTTATTGCTTGTTTTCTTTTTGAGGATAGCCATACTGACAGGCGGAGAAGGCAATGGCAACCCACTCCAGTGTTCTTGCCTGGAGAATCCCAGGGACGGGGGAGCCTGGTGGGCTGCCGTCTATGGGGTCGCACAGAGTCGGACGCAACTGAAGTGACTTAGCAGCAGCAGCAGCAGCAGCAGCAGCAGCATCCTGACAGGTGTGAGGTTGTATGTTATTGAGGTTTTGACTTATATCTCCCTGATGATTAGGGATGCTGAGCATCCTTTCATGTACCTATCTGTATGTCTTCTTTGGAAAAATGTCTGTTTATTCCCCCTTCCCATTTTTAAATTGGATATTTTGTTTTTTCTCTACTGAGTAGTATCAGGAGACTTAAAAATGTAGATTTTTATTTAGTCAGTTTTGAGTGCGGCCAGATACCCTGTATATCTTACATGTTTCCAGGTAAGACTGATAAGGCTGTACCTACAAACATATTTTGAGAAATAAAAAGGTGATTGCTTAGGGTTTGGACTCAGGCAGGTCAGTATTTGTGTCAAGGTTTACCTATCTGTAGACATTTCCTTTTGACAAATTTAAGGTTTTAAGTTTCAGTTTCCTAACCTGTAAAAGTGAAATAAATATACCTCATTAGAGAGGCAATTTTGTGGCTATGAAATAAAACCTTATTACTATCATTAGCGCTAAATGAAATACTTGGAAAATGGATATATATTCTTATTGTATGACTGCTTTTATTTTTAGATGAAAGATCTTATATTTAATACGGCTACTTTTATTTGGCTACATGATGGCTACCTTTATTTTTAAGTATAGGATATTATATTTAATATGATTTTCTGTATACATCTTAGGATGCTAGATAGTATGAGGAGTTGATTTTTTTTTGTCTGACAGAATTTCAGACTTTATAATGTATTCATTTTTATTCTGTTATCTAAAGCAAAGAAGACAGAACTGCTAGAAAGGATAGAAATTCCACACAAAATAGATGAGTGCCCTTGAAACACTCAGCTCACAGAAAATGGTTTGCTTTCATCCAATCAAGTGACATTAAGCTTGTCAGATCAAAACAAGTACAGGGACATAGCAAAGATGAAAAAAATGCTGATGCTAAGAAGGTACAATTTGGGCTTTTTTTTTTTTTTTTAAAAGAACAACAGTACAAAACCTACAGGTTTAATTGTGAATGAAATAATCTTATGTCACAGGATGGAAAATTGAAAGAGTGTTCATTATTTTCTAAAACAACATACCTTGACAGCTGCATTACCTCCCCTCCTCCTTTATTTTTTGTTTGCTTTTCAAACTTTTCAAATCTCACAGCTCCCTCTTGTGTTTATAGAGGGACTACCTTTTCTCGTCAGCCTGTGCTGTTATCTCCTCATCAGGTCCACAGACTGCAACAGAGGGAACTTCACTGTATGAATTTCCCAGTAAACAAGTTGAAATTAAAATATTTTATAGTCCCTGGAAAGTGGCAGGAGAGCACTGTGAAGGAATTTTATGGAGTAGAGTTCTAGTATTTATTTAAAAGAAAATGTGCCTTTATCCATTTCTTTCTATTTCTTTTTAAATCTGGTGTTTTCAGTTATAAAGTTGTCTCAAGTAATATGACTTTCATTAACCTATTTGGGCATTAATGACATAGAATCTTCAGCCTACATTTCTAAGATTAATTCACCACACATTTCTCAGTGGTTATGTGCAATTTATAAGGCAAAATATCATGGGGTTGAGTGGGAAGACAAAGACCCAATTTCTCTCTCTAAGGCTCATACTCCTGGATGGGATGGATATGCCATGGAATGCGTACATTACTTTAGCTATGGTTTTGACCGTGCTTCTAGCTGCCCATATGATCTCTGGGCATGGTACTTATTTTCAGGCAGAAAATTAAAGTCATCTCACTTATGAAATGAGGGGAATAGACTGGGCCACTGGTTCCTAAATTTGAATGATTATGAACTCATCTGGATAGTTTTTAAAAGTACAGATGCCCAGGCTCTGAAGATCCTGATTAAGTAGGTTTGAAGCAGCATCCAGGAATCTATATTTTCAATAAGCATCCTCCCTGGTGATTCTTTTCTTTGAGCAAGCTATGGATATTTGGAGATATATATCTTTTTTCTAAGTTTATTCTATCTAGAATAGCTATGATTTTACAGTTTCAAAAATAACTACAATTCAATGAGATGTATAGTATCTAATGAATTATAAACACATGCTATTGGAATTCGTTAAAGAAAAGTAGTATTCTATCTTGAATGATCAGGGGTGTGTAAACTTTAAAATAAATGTGATTTGAATATATAGGAATGAGAAAGATATAGAGTAATAAAAAGTAAATGTAAAGTAACTTTGGAAATACCTCCTCTATTTCTTTAGAGCATATGACTGGTTTAATGGACTAGTGCAAGGTAAAGCTGAAAAGGTAGATTAGTTTATATAAAGAGGCTTTAGTCTATCAAAGAACTATATTAGAGTTATAACTATAACTATATATATATAATCAGCTTATTATATGTATATATCAGCTATCCTATATCAGCTCATTTTATTTTATCTAAAAATGTAACTAATTAGAAGTTGTTGACTAGCAACATTTAAGATATATTTTTATGTTGAATGGAGAACATATTAGGAAATAGGAGACATGAATGTAGAGAGGGATACCAGCCCATGGTGGCTCAGACAATAAAGAGTCTGCCTGCAATGCAGAAGACCTGGGTTCAATCCCTGGGTCAGGAAGATCCCCTGGAGAAGGGAATGGCAGCACACTCCAGTATTCTGGCCTGGAAAATTCCATGGACAGAGGAACTTGGTGGGCTACAGTCCATGGACTCACAGTCAGACATGACTGGGTGACTAACACTTTTCACCACTAAAAAGTTTTTTGATGGTTAAAATAAGAAAAGTGTCATTAACATGTATATTGAAATTAGAGAACATGACCGTGATCAAGGGAGAGTAGACAAGTTTGGTAGTGAGGAGGAGTTACCTGAGTAAAGTGTGACCTAGGTAGAATATGTTCTTTCCCTCTTAAAATTTCAGGAGATAGTAATTCTATTTTATACACTTTTGAATTATATATCCCTTCCAAATTTTAAAGTATTTTAGCCATCATATTTCTAATGTCCTCTTACATTTCTTTCTTTGATTATCATGGTATTGATGATGGTGTACCATCCTATCAACACCCTTTTATTACTGGAAGGGGGATCCCTTCCAGGGCCCAAGAGAAGGCTCTTGTCTAACACTCAGAAATGATTTGTCCCAGGAGACACATGTGTTGACAAAGCAAAAGACTTTATTAGAAATGAGTGCTTGAGTGGAGAGCAGCAGGGTAAAGAATTAGGAGAACTGCTCTGCCATCTGGCTTGCAGTCTCAGCTTTTATGGTAATGGGGTTAACTTCCCCAAGTTGTCTCTGCCTAATCATCTTGCTTGTGCCCATATCTGGTCTCACTCAGGGTGCTTCCTGGTGGCATGCATCTCTGTCAAGATGGAGTCTAGGGTGAGGGTTTCTGGGAAGTTGGGAGGACATATTATGGGCTGATCTCTCGTCCCTCATTTTGGCTCCTCCTGAATTCTTCCAGTTGGCCGCAGCTTGTCAGTTCTATGTTCCTTATTGGGATCTCCTGTTGTGAGATCACTCATGCAAGTGATTGTTATCATGCCTGGCCAGGTTGTGCGATTTTGGTCAATGGTTCTGTGACACTTTTGTCTAGTTGTGCATGAACTGGGAATCTTTAGAAAGCCCACTTTTAAAAGACTGCCAAATAAACCCAAGATGTGCCATTTTTCCTTCCTTCCCAACTAAGTCAATAATATCTATGTCTTAAGTAGTATTAATAAAAGTCTTTTGCAGATAGTTTTTATCCCTCCTCTCCAATCTTGCTGTGACTAGAAAGTCTCTCTCTTGTGTCTGCTTTCTCCCGCATAGCTTGGCCTATTATATCTTTTAGGAAGTGCTTGGATGTATAGACTACAATCATTATCAGTGTGTTCATGCTTGGTTGTGTTCAATTCTTTGTGATCCCAGGGACTGTAGCCCTCCAGGCTCCTCTGTCCATGGAGTTTCCCAGGCAAGAATACTGGAGCCGGTTGCCATTTCCTCCTGCAGGGGATCTTCCTGACCCAGGGATGGAACCCACGTCTTTTGCATCTCCTGCATCAGCAGGCAGATTCTTTAACACTGTGCCCCTCAGAAGCCCTTACAATCACTGTCAGCCTTTCCCATAATTCTTGGCTTTTATTTCAGCTTTGAAAGGTCTCTGGCAGGCATGAATAGGAGGACCATTTGTGACATATTGTTAAGTATCATGAGGCATGAATCACTTTGAGCATGGCAATCTCAAGACATCAGCAATGAAAGAAGGCTAAAGGAACCAGTGGTGTATACATTTTGGGATATTCTTTATTATGGGTGGTATCTACTTGCTCTACCTGTTACAGGTTTTGGGGTTTTGTGAAATGTGTGGGATCCACTTACTAATTTTGCTTCTGAGTTTATGAGATGAGTTTGAAGTCAAATTTTTCTGGGTATATGTATTAATTTCCAAGGGCAGCTGTCACAAATTATCACAAATTTGGTGACTTGAAACAACACTACTTTTTGTCTCTCACAACTCAAAAAGATCAGAAGTTCAAAATCAAGTTGTTGGAAGGTTTGGTTCTTTATGGAAACTCTGAGAAATTATCCTGTGACACTCTCTTAGCTTCTGGTGACTGCCTGAAATACTGGTGTTCCTTGGTTTGTGGAAGCGAATGTTATTAAATCTCACCCCACATCTTCAAGTGTCTCTCCTTTCTGTGTCTCCTCTTTGCCAGTGTCCATACCTGCCTCTATTTTATCTTATCAGTCATTGAATTTAGTTATTGTTTTTGTTGTTCAGTCCATAAGTCATGTTGGACTCTTTGAGACCCCAAGGACTGCAGCATGCCAGGTTCCTCTGTCCTCCACTATCTCCCGGGGTTTGCTCAAATTTATGTCCATTGAGTCGATAATGCTATCTAATCATCTCATCTTCTGCTGCACTCTCCTCCTTTTGCCTTCAATCTTTCCCAGCATCAGAGTCTTTTCCAGTGAGTCGGCTTTTCATATCAGGTGGCCAAAATATTGGAGCTTCAGCTTCAGCAACAGTCCTTGCAATGAACATTCAGGATTTATTTCCTTTAGGATTGACTTGTTTGATCTCCTTGCTGTCCAAGGGACTCTCAAGAGTCTTGTCTAGCACCACAGATCGAAATCATCAATTCTTCACTGCTAAGCTTTCTTTATGGTCCAACTCTCACATCCATGCGTGACTACTGGAAAAACCATAGCTCGGAGTAGATGGACTTTTGTAGGTCAAGTGATGTCTCTGCTTTTGAGTACGCTGTCTAGGGTTCGTCATGGATTTCCTTGTAAGGAGCAAGTGTCTTTTAATTTCATGCTGCTGTCACCATCTGCAGTGATTTTGGAGCCCAAGAAAAAAATCGTCACTGCTTCCAGCCCCGGTGGAGCCAGGGAATTCGAAGGGTGGACGGAGTCGGCGAGGAGAGATTTATTTAATTAGAAATATAAGATTAGATTAGAAAAGAATAGTGTAGTAAGAAAATTAGTGGAGAAAAGAGGCTGAATAACTTGGTTTACGTGGAGAACTAATAAAACCTCGAGACAAGAGGTTTGCACCATCTACGTCAGGCCAGTGGCGCCCATTTGAATAGTGAAGTGTGCCCCGCCTTGGGCTCCCTTTCATGTGGGTCTTAGAAGCCAGGGCAAGTAAGTAGACATGGTGAGCCTCCACACCCCAGATGGAAATTCAGCCAGAAAATAGAGTAAAGAAGACACGAGGGGACCAAGCTGCTTTGGTAAGCGAGGCCCAATAACTTTATTTTTTTAANGTGGCGCCCATTTGAATAGTGAAGTGTGCCCCGCCTTGGGCTCCCTTTCATGTGGGTCTTAGAAGCCAGGGCAAGTAAGTAGACATGGTGAGCCTCCACACCCCAGATGGAAATTCAGCCAGAAAATAGAGTAAAGAAGACACGAGGGGACCAAGCTGCTTTGGTAAGCGAGGCCCAATAACTTTATTTTTTTAAAGACTTTTATACCTTTTCCGCAAATGATGTTGTGTACATTATCTTCTGGCCTTGAAGGCCTGTGAACATCTTAAGACCCTCTTTTGATAAAGGCTGCTCAACCAGAAAACTTATTTTCCCTTGAAGTGTTTTTTCTTTATATTTCTAATCTATGTCAGCCTCAGAAAGTATCAGACAAAGTTACATTTTNTCATTGAGTTAGACAAGGCTGTGGTCCGTGTGATTAGATTGACTAGTTTTCTCTGATTATGGTTTCAGTGTGTCTGCCCTCTGATGCCTTCCCACGACACTACCGTCTTACTTGGGTTTCTCTTACCTTCGACGTGGGGTTATCTTAGGTTAGTGCCTTAGGTTAGAGCTTTTCGGGAAAAGGTTCTCTTTCTCTCTCTCTCTCTTTTCCTCTCTCTCTCTCTCTCTTTTTTCTTTCCTCTCTGGCTATCCCAGGGTTTGTGTTGCTATCTCACATTAGCTCCCTCAGATTACCCTCAGGGTATTCAGGCCTGGTCCTTACCCTAAGCAATGCAGCCCGGTGCCGCCTTATTAAGCCCCTGTTTGCTGGTGGCGGACTTGAGCGTCTGGGATACTTCTCCACTGGCAGTTGCAGTCAGGTGCCTAATCTGTGGGTTTTATGTATTTATTTTTTCCTCTTGGTTATGTTGCCCTCTGAGATTCCAAAACTCCCCACAGACCCGCCGGTGAGAAAGTTTCCTGGTGTTTTGCAACTTCTCCTCTTTTACGACTCCCTCCCCAGGATGGGTCTCTGGCCCTAACTCTTTTGTCTCTCTTTTTATCTTTTATTTTTTGTCCTATCTCCTTTAGAAGACAATGGGTTGCCTTTCTGGGTTCCTGGTGTCCTCTGCCATTGCTCAGAAGTTGTTTTGTGGTATTTGTTCAGCGTTCAAATGATCTTTCGATGAATTTTGGGTGAGAAAGTGGTCGCCCCATCCTATTCCTCTGCCATCTTAGAACCGCCCCCTTATGTTTAAGTTTTTAAGCCATTTTGAGTTTATTTTTGTGTATGGTGTGAGTGTGTGTTCTAACTTTATTGATTTACATGTGACTGTCCAACTTTGGCAGCACCACTTGCTGAAGAGACTGTCTTTTTCCTATTGTATATTCTTCCCTCCCTTGTTGAAGATCAATTGACCACAGGTTAGTGAATTTATTTCTGGGCTCTTTTTCTATTCCATTGATCCCCAGGTCTGTGTTTGTGCCAATACCATGCTATTTTGATTCCTATAACTTTTTTTTTTTAATTTTTATTTTTTAGTTTGTTTTGCTTTACAATACTGTACTCTTTTTGCCATACATTGACATAAATCAGCCATAAATGTACCTGAGTTCCCAATCCAGACCCCCTCCCTTCCCCCTCCCTCCCCACATCATCCCTCCAGATCATTCCTATAACTTTTTAATATTGTCTTAAGTCTTGGGAGGGTTATGCTTTGTTCTTTTTCTTCAGGATTGCTTTGGGAATTCTGGGGTTTTTTATGGTGCCATATAAATTTTAGGATTATTTGTTCTAGTTCTGTGAGAAAGGTCACGGGTAATTTAAATCTGTAGATTACTTTGGGTCATTTGGCTATTTTGATAATATTAATTCTTCCAATTCAGGAGCATGGAATATCTTTTTATTTCTTTGAATCATCTTCAGTTTTCTTCATTAATTTTATACATTTAGTGGTAAGTCTTTCACCTACTTGGTGAAGTTTATTCCTAAGTATTTTATTTTTGGAGTCACAATTTTAAAAGTTATCATCTTTTTATTTTCCCTTTCTGATATTTCCTTGTTGGTGTAAAAAAATGTCACCTATTTCTGTATGTTAAACTTGTATCCCAATACCTTGCTGAGTTTAAATTTGTGTGGAGTCTTTAGGGTTTTTCTGTATAAAGTATCATATCCTCTGCACATAATGACAGTCTTACCTCTTCCCTTCCAATGGGAATACTTTTTGTTTCTTTTACTTTTCTGATTGCTGTGTCTAGGACTTGCAATACTATGTTGAAGAGAAGTGGTAAAAGTGTGCCTCCTTGTCTTTTTTCAGGTTTTAGTGGGAAGGCTTTCAACTTTTCGCCATTGAGAATGATATTGGCTGTGGGCTTGTCATATATAGCTTTTACTATTTTGAGATATGTTCCCTCTATACCCACTTTGGTAAGAGTTTTTATCATGAATGAATGTTGAATTTCATGAAATGCTTTTTATGCATCTATTGAGATGATCATGTCATTTTTGTCTTTTGTGATGTGGTATATCACATTGATTTGCATATGTTTAACCATCCTTGTAAACTTGGGATGAAACTCACTTTTTTCTTTTCTGTGGTGTATGATCTTCCTTATGTGTTATGTGATTCAGTTTGCTGACATTTTGTTGAGAACTTTTGTATGTATATTTATTAAAGATACTGGCCTGTAATTTTCTTTTTTCGTGGTGTCTTTGGCTGGTTTTGTTATCAGGGTGATAGTGGCTTCATGGAATGTCCTTGGGAGTGTTCCTTCCCTTCAACATTCTGGAAGAGTTTGAGAAGGATCGCTGTAAGTTCTTTTTTTGTATGTCTGGTAGAATTTGCATGGGGAGTCATCTGGTCCTGGACTTTTGCTTATAGGGAATTTTAAAATTACAATTTCTTTTTACTGTTTTTCTAATTGCTTAGAATTCAGACATTAAACATAGAAATATTACCAAGGTTGCATTCCTTTTCAGTTTACTTTAGCCTTCTAGACCTGCTCTGATTGATACCACTCATCCCTTTCTTCATCATAATTTTTTCTTTCCTGAAATTGTGGAAAGGGTCTTGTAAACCTCTTAATTTGACCACACAAATTCTATTTTTGAATCTGAACTGAGAACGTATTCCACTCCCCTTAGAGCAGAAATATTTATTCTATATAGCCCTATTTAATAAATATACTAACTGGTAGTAATTTAGGAATTTTATAATTTAACCATTTTGCTCTCAAATCCATGAAGGCTATCCTAGTAAAACTAACATCCCAAAGACACTACCCTTAGTTATATTTCTATTGCCAGCTACCTTTTCTCTTTCTTTTTTGTATATGTGAGATGTGGGACACTTGCCTCTTCAGCTTGGTGAGTGGTACTGAACCTCAAATATTATAGCTAATGTTGCTCTCCGGTATCATTTTTCTGGTCATATTATCAGTTCCCATCTACCCACCCACACACCAGCCCCTTCTGAAAAGTTGTTAAATGCTCTATGGTTTCTAGATAACTCTTGATCTACTAAGTCACTGAAACACAGAATATTTAATATGTACATGGAGCACCATCTGGTGGCAAATATATATATATATAGTGCTGGCAAATATATATCAGAAATCTTTGTGTTTTGGGATTGACTGTTATGACGGCTGGAGGAAAAAGAGTGAGCTGCTGAAATCCAACAGTTATTAATTTGGGGCTAAAATTGGCACAGAGTACCTGTAAATGGACTCTCAAATTCTACATTCTTAATTTGCATCAGGGAGGCAGACATTTACCAAAGAGAGATAGGCAAAAAACTGAAGGTAAAATGAGGAAGAAAGTTAAAATAAAGTAAGTAAAATTTAAGTGAGGGGGTAGTTTAAGTGAGGTAAAGGTAAAACAAGAGAAATATAAAAGAAAACAAACTAGGTACAAGTTTAATGGATCCAGTGACATGAGTGGCAATATAAATATATGGAGAAGAGAAAAATAACTGTATCTCAACTTGTCTGTTTCAGATACCTTAAGTGTAGTCTAAGTCTCACAAATACCTAATGGAGTATGTGTCACCATCCTGACTTAAAAAATAAAGAAATTTGTAGAAATTTGGGGAAATTCTTAAAATGCTTAACTCATTTTGTTCTGTTTCTAAAACTCAATCTTATTCTTTAAACTGTATGAAAAAAAAAGTCACTAAAAGAAACCCTACTTACAGTACTAAAGAACTGGTTCTCCGACTCAGTCACACATTGGAATCACCTGAGAAGTATTAAAACATACTAAAACATGAATTTCACTCACTGTAAGAGATTTCAATTTAATTGGAGTATTGCCTGATGATCTGGATTTTCAAATCTTGGTAGATTCTCATGTGTACCAAAGTGTGAGGATTACTCAAGTCTTTGACTTTCTTGCCAGTTATATAGTTCAGTAGTTTCCTAAGAACTTTGTCAACATTGAAAGTGAAAGTCTCTCAGTCCTGTGGGACTCCCTGCAACTCCATGGACTATACAGTCCATAGAACTCTCCAGGCCAGAGTATTGAGAGTGGGTTGCCCTTCCCTCTTCCAGAGGATCTTCCCAACCCAGGGATGGAACCCAGGTCTCCCACACTGCAGGCAGATTCTTTACCAGCTGAGCCTCAAGGGAAGCCCGAGAATACTGGATTGGGTAGCCTATTCCTTCTCCAGCAGATCTTCCTGACCCAGGAATCAAACCGGGGTCTCCTGCACTGCAGGCAGATTCTTTCCTAACTGGGCTATGAGGGAAGCCCCTTGTCAACATTAGACCTTCTAATTAATATTTTAAATGAAATCGTTTAGCAGCTTTGTGAAGGAAGAGGTTTTGTTCAAAATTGTCCATGTTAGAAAGTTGTACTTCTGCAAATTAACAAGGATTAACATGGTTGTCAATTTTCCTTTTCTCATATCTGGAGTTTTCACTTGTCCTTGATTTTCTGATGATTATCTACATCATCACTAGGGGCAGAACACACAGCCTATGTCTCTCTTAGGACTGTTCTCTGTTCAGTTACATATGGCCACAGATGCCACCCTAAAAACAGTTTCATCTTTTCCAAGTGGTCCAGGCCTTTTGCAGTTCCTTGGAGTTCAATAGAGAGTGCAATTGCCCTCTTCTGCCAAAATGCAGGTAAAATTTCTTCAGTCATTTCCCGCATGCATCTATTTTGTATCATCTGTTTTGTCTTCAGAAGATTTATTAATTGAGATGAAAAAATAGAGTGAGATTATTTAGAAATCATGGTCTACTTTCAGAGATTTTTTCCTTTGATGAACTATTTAATGTCAAGCACGTGTATGATTTTTGAGCTTCAAATTTGGTCAAGCTATTTGTCCAGGTCACATCTGTATCTACTTATATTTGTTTGTTTGTTTTTTGTCTCTTAAGCTGATTCATGTCCTAGCCCTTAGTGGTTTGCTTTGCATACATGTGAGACTTTAAGTGCTGTGCTTTCCTTAGGATTGCCACTTATATTTTGCTATACTCTGCAAAATCTCACTCAGAGTATTGCATACAACAAAACAACTGGATCAAAAAAAGAAAAATTTATTTCAAAATGTCAGTATCAGGAATCAAAGAATTTCTGTACAGCTGTAAAATATTATATGAGCATATGTATTCCTATAAATTATCAATGCAACAATAAAACACTTACAAAATTATAGAGTATATTATACTTGTACTTCTAAAGAGTTTTAATAATGCCATGGTCAAGCACTAAGTAAAAATGAATTAATTTCTAAAATCAAATCCACATCCCCCCAAAATTCTGTTTTCTAATAATCACTATTTCAAAAATGTTGAGGAAGGAAAAAGTTTCCCTCTACCCTTTCTTGTGGCCAGTCTAAGAATTAAATTGACATGAGACAGATTAATAAGAGAAAATCAAATTTAATTTTGTACATATAGGAATCCCATAAGAAAAATGACACCCTTTGACATTGAGGCTTATATACCATCCTGAACTGAGGAGAAGTGGGTAGGGGTCTGAAACTTCAAAGAGGAGGAAAATAACTTGCAGGAAGCTAGAAAAAACAAAAGTTTGGTAAACAAATATTTTCTGGGCCACTCATAAACAATGCGACATAGGCCTTTACTGAGTTCCCCTTCACCACACCTAGCCCATATTCTTTGTAGATGTCTCTGGTGGTAGTGGGCTTCCTTGGTTGCTCAGCGGTAAAGAATCTGCCTGCAATGCAGGAGACCTGGGTTTGATCCCTGGGTTGGGAAGATCCCCTGGAGGAGGGCATGGCAATCCACTCCAGTATTCTTGCCTAGAGAGTCCCATGGACGGAGGAGCCTGGCAGGCTGAAGTCCATAGGGTTGCACAGAGTCGGACACTACAGAAGTGACTAAGCAGCAGCAGCAGCAGCTGGTGGTAATGCTCTTCCTGGGCTTCCCTGGTGACTCAGATGGTAAAGAATCCACCTGCAATGCAGGAGACCCAGGTTTGATCCCTGGAGGAGGAAATGGCAACCTACTCAAGCATTCTTGCCTGGAGAATTCCATGGATAGAGGAGACTGGCAGGCTACAGTTCATGGGGTCTCAAAGAGTCGGACATGACTGAGAGACTAACATACACATACATAGTGCTCTTCCTGGAGGAGGCTCTGTGTCTAAATTCTTTCAGTAAGTTAAAGGGGTAAAAAGAAAGATATCTTAGTCTTTTGTTTCTTAAAATCAATCAGCCTAAATTAATTCTCTTGCTAAAGTGTCACATTTTGAGGTGGCAAATTTTGCTCTCCTGCAAAACTGTTTATATTTTTGTTTCAAATATGTAATCAAATATTCAAGATAAATGTATTACATTTATGTGTATTTCTTTTACTTCCATTATGTACAAACTGAATACTATAGGAAGTAGTGTGTGTGTCTTGGTGCCATCATAACTATTGTGGGAAAACATGTACACATATGCACAGGCACATAGGAAAGCCAGCAAATTACGATTTGCGTACATGGGAGGGGCCATGCTATCATGATAGTCATTAAAGTTATTCAGCAGCTAATATTTATGAGCACACTCCAGGCAGCAAAATATACTTCATTTTTTTCTCTAAGGATTAGAGAAAATTTGGCAGAGTAAATTTTCTTTTAGAATTAGAATCACTTTCTGGCACCTAAGAAATGACATTATAATGGGCAGTTGCCCTATTCTTTCATTTATTGCATATTTATTGTTAATTTTCAGTGCTACTCTTTGATTTATTTATGTCCCTCCTCCTTCAATAAAGGATTTGACATAAATGTACATTATTAAATAAACTGAGATGTGTGCATGTTTTTAAAGGGTAATTTGAAAAGTGATATTTATTTGGAAGGCTAAACAGAAGGATAGGGTAGTAAGTCAAAGCATGTAAAAGAAAAAAAATCTCAAAAATAAGTTGAAGATGAGAAAATAAATTTTTTCTCTTAATAAAATAAGAAATAATAAAGCAGAAGAAAGTAAAAACTGCCAGTGCCTGCATTTCAACTGCAGGGTGGTTCATATTACTGAATATATACTTTGAGTTCCTAAATTGATTTTAGGTCTAATTCTGCTACCATATTGCAGTGTGACTTTGGGAACATCATTAAACCTCTCTTGTCCTGGTTTCCCTTTTAGATATAATGTATATTTCCATTAGCTAAGTGACTTTGAAACTGAAGTTACATCCTCTAAATGGGCAATGACACAGACCTTGGAGTCAGAGAGCCTAAATTTGGATCTCATCCTTGACATTTGGACTTCCTAGGTGGATCAGTGGTAAAGAATCCACCTGTCAATGCAACAGACACGGGCATGATCCCTGGATCAAGAAGATCCTCTGGAAGAGGAAATGGCAACCCACTCCAGTATTCTTGCCTGGAAAATCCCATGGACAGAGGAGCATGGCAGGCTACAGTTCATGGGGTTGCAAAAGAGTCAGACACTACTTAGCGACTAAACAACAACAACAAACTTGAAATTTGCTGGTTGTGTGACCTTGAACTTCTGTTTCCACATCTGTAAAATAGAGGTAGTAATAGTAATTTTCTCATGTAGTTTTGGATGAGATTAATTATGTTGAGATAGATGCTTGGGGTTGTGTCTAACATAATAATGGCTATATTAACTGCTATCATTTTTATGTGAAATGAAAGTCACTCAGTCATGTCCGACTCTTTGCGACACCATGGACTATACAGTCCATGGAATCTCCAGTCCAAAATACTGGAGTGGTAAGCCATTCCCTTCTCCAGGGGATCTTCCCAACCCAGGGATCAATGTTATAATTTCAAACTATATTCAGGTAAGCCAAATGGCTTCTTAGAGGTCTTGCAAGGGTTCCATTGACCAAGTAAGGAAAAAAGGTGCTGTAAGAATATGACTATACAAAATTAAATTCTTAAAATAAAACAATATGATTATATTATCATAAAGTATATTCTAAAAAATTATGGGTTTCAGTGCTTCCCATATTTTGAGTACAAGCACCCTTTTTCACTGTCTTAAATTTTAAAAATGTCTTTCTCTACAGGAAATTAGCTATATTTTTAGCATTCATTCATTGAAATAATACAATGCTTTCAGTAAAAAATATTCAGTAAATTTGTGTGCATTAGGGTAACTGATAGGAATTTATTATATTTTCTTCCAAGACAAAACATTGGTTGGAAGAACTTGAAGGATTCTAGAGAGAGTATGGTAAATTCTTTCAATATGATTAATAAGTTTCTTGGAGGGAAAGATTTGCAATCCCAAATCCTTCTTTTCCACAGGATTCAGTTAAGAAAACTTGTTATAGTGAGCGTGGCTATTCTTACCCAAGATACTTAAAGTAAAATCTCTTCAGGTTTACATATTAGTTAAGATAGTAATAGATGTGTAATAGATACATACTAAAATCTCAGCAGTTTGAAACAATGAAATCTGCTCTTCATTCACATAATAACAGATGTGGCTAGTTCTGATCAGATAGTTTCCTGTAATTGGTGATTCAACATTTAGCTTCCTTTACTCACATAGCTTCCTTATATTTAAAATGTGAATGTCTGGTTCACCTTTTGAATCAATATCTGCTGCTGCTGCTGCTGCTAAGTCGCTTCAGTCGTGTCCGACTCTGTGCGACCCCATAGACGGCAGCCTATCAGGCTCCTCCCTCCCTGGGATTCTCCAGGCAAGAACACTGGAGTGGGTTGCCATTTCCTTCTCCAATGCATGAGAGTGAAAAGTGAAAGTCGCTCAGTCATGCCCGAACCTTAGTGACCCCATGGACTGCAGCCCATCAGGCTTCTCTGTCCATGGGAGTTTCCAGGCAAGAGTACTGGAGTGGGGTGCCACTGCCTTCTCCAAATATCTGGATAGCAGAAAAGGAAAGAGAGAAGGTATTAGTTCAGTTCTGTTGCTCGGTCATATCTGACTCTTTGGAACCCCATGGACTGCAGGACACCAGGGCTCCCTGTCCATCACCAGCTCCGGGAAGTTGCTCAAACTCATGTCCATTGAGTTGGTGATGCCATCCAACCATCATCCTCTGTCATCCCGTTCTACTGCCTTCAATCTGGCCCAGCATCAGGGTCTTTTCAAATAAGTCAGTTCTTTGCATCAGGTGGCCAAAGTATTTGAGGTTCAGCTTCAGCATTAGTCCTTTCAATGAATATTCAGGACTGATTTCCTTTAGGATGGACTAGTTGGATCTTCTTGCAGTCCAAGGGACTCTCCAGAGTCTTCTCCAACACCACTGTTCAAAAGCACCAATTCTTCAGCTCTCAACTTTCTTTATGGTCACCTCTCACATCTGTGCATGACTACTGGAAAAATCATAGCTTTGACTAGACAGACTTTTGTTGGCAAAGTAGTGTCTCTGCTTTTTAACATGCTGTCTAGGTTGGTCATAACTTTCCTTCTAAGGAGCAAGCGTCTTTTAATTTCATGGCTGCAGTCACCATCTGCAGTGATTTTGGAGCCCAGGAAAATAAAGTCTCTTACTGTTTCCATTGTTTCCCTATTTGCCATGAAGTGATGGGACCAGATGCCATGATCTTAGTTTTTTGAATATTGAATTTTAAGCCAGGTTTTTCACTCTCCTCTTTCACTTTCATCAAGAGGCTCTTCAGTTCCTCTTTTAGGATCACATAGAAGTAGAAAGTTATAGAATCATGTAGAAGTAACATGCATCCTATTTTCTGATACTCCATTGACCAAAAATAGGTTATTTGACCAAACAGAGAAGTTAGATCTTCTGTTTCTTTCATGGGAAGTAGAGAAATGTAATTTCACTGTACATGCAAGAAAAAAGCAGTTGGACTTGGTAAATAGCTGGCTCATGTTTTCCAGAGAATAAAGGTTTTATCTGGTTAATTTTCGTGGTGATATGGGAAGAATGGAAATTACCATTTGGTGAAATGATGAAAGTTTTCCTTCCTAGATCTCCTAGGAGTGAGGA
>SJYA01003272.1:0-17043 GCA_006410615.1 Neotragus moschatus
CCGACTCGATGGACATGGGTTTGGTTGGACTCCGGGAGTTGGTGATGGACAGGGAGGCCTGGCGTGCTGTCATTCATGGGGTGGCAAAGAGTCAGACATGACTGAGCGAGTGCACTGAACTGAACTGATGCATTTATATATCAATGATGATTTGATGCATTTATATATTAATAATTACTACAGTAGAATTAGTGAACATGTTCATCATCTTGCATAATTACAATTTCATTTTTATGGTGAGAACATTTAAGATCTACTCTTTTCAGTTCATTCGTTCAGTCATGTCTGACTCTTTGCGACCCCATGGAATGCAGCACACCAGGCTTCCCTGTCCATCACCAACTCCTGGAGCCTCCTCAAACTCATGTCCATCAGGTCAGTGATGTCATCCAACCAAATCATCCTCTGTTGTACCCTGTTCCTCCCACTTTCAATCTTTCCCAGCATCAGGGTCTTTTCCAAAGAGCCAGGTCTTCACATCAGGTGGCCAAAGTATTGGAGTTTCAGCTTCAGCATCAGTCCTTCCAATGAATATTCAGGACTGATTTCCTTTAGGATTTACTGATTATATCTCCTTGCAGTCCAAGGGACTCTCAAGAGTCTTCTCCAACACCACGGTTCAAAAGCATCAATTCTTTTGTGCTTAGCTTTCATTATAGTCCAGCTCTCACATCCATACATGACTACTGGAAAAATCATAGCTTTGACTAGGTAGAACTTTGTTGGTAAAGTGCTTTTTCTACTTTTTAATATTATGTCTAGGTTGGTCATAGCTTTTCTTCCAAGGAGCAAGTGTCTTTTAATTTCACGGCTGCAATCACCATGTGCAGTGATTTTGGAGCCCCCCAAAATAAAGTCTCTCACTGTTTCTCTCCATCTATTTGCCATGAAGTGATGGGGCTGGATGGCATAATCTTAGTTTTCTGAATGTTGAGTTTTAAGCCAACTTTTTCACTCTCCTCTTTCACTTTCATCAAGAAGCTCTTCAATTCTTCTTTGCTTTCTTCAGTAAGAGTGGTGTCATCTGCGTTTCTGAGGTTATTAATATTTTTCCTGGCAATCTTGATTCCAGCTTGTTCTTCATCCAGCTCAGCATTTCACATGATGTACTCTGGATAGAAGTTAAATAAGCAGGGTGACAACATATAGCCTTGACGTACTCCTTTCCTAATTTGGAACCAGTCTGTTTTCCCATGTCCAGTTCTAACTGTTGCTTCCTGACGTGCATACAGGTGTCTCGAGAGGTAGGTCAGGTGGTCTGGTATTCCCATCTCTTGAAAAATTTTCCACAGCTTGTTGTGATCCACACAGTCAAAGGATTTGGTGTAGTGAATAAAGCAGAAGTAAATGTCTTCCTGCAACTCTCTTGCTTTTTCAATGATCCAAAATATGTTGGCAATTTAATCTCTGGTTCCTCTGCCTTTTCTAAATCCAGCTTGAACATCTGGAATTTCATAGTTCATGTACTGTTGAAGCCTGGCTTGGAGAATTTTAAGCATTACTTTGCTAGTGTGTGAGATGAGTGCAATTCTGCAGTAGTTTAAACATTCTTTGGCATTGCCTTTCTTTGGGATTGGAAAGAAAACTGACCTTTTCCAGTCTTGTGGCCACTGCTGAGTTTTCCAGATTTGCCAACATATTGAGTGCAGCACTTTCACAGCATCATCTTTTAGGATTTGTAATAGCACAACTGGAATTCCATCTCCTCCACTAGGTTTGTTGGTAGTGATGATTCCTAAGCCCCACGTGACTTCACATTCCATGATGTCTGACTTTAGGTGAGTGATCACACCATTGTGGTTATCTGGGTCGTGAAGATCTTTTTTTGTGTGGCTCTTCTGTGTATTCTTGTCCCCTGTTCTTAATATCTTCTGCTTCTGTTAGGTCCATTTCTGTCCTTTATTGAGCTCATCTTTGCATGAAATGTTCCCTTGGTATCTCTAGTTTTCTTGAAGAGATCTCTAGTCTTTCCCATTCTATTATTTTCCTTTATTTATTCACATTGATCACTGATCAAATATATAAGATAGTATCATTTAACTATAGCCACCATGGTATAGTTAGCTCTCCAGAGTTTATTCATCTTGTAACTGGAACCTTATATTCTTTGACCAACATGTCCCCATTTTATCCTGTTCCCGATTTCTAGCAAGCACCATTCTACTCTTTGTTTTTATTAGTTTAGCTTTTTTAGATTCCACATATAAGTGATAGCATGTAGTATTTGTCTTTCTCTCTCTGACATTTCATTTAGCATAATGCCTTCAAGGTTCATCCATGTTGTCACAAATGGCATGATTTCCTTCTTTCTCATGGACTAAGGTGTATGTATTCCATTATATATATATATATATATATGTTTATGTGTGTGTGTGTGTGTGTGTGTACACATCACATATTCTTTATCCATTCATCTATACACAGACACTTAGGTTGTTGCTATATCTTGGCTGCTATGAATAATGCTACAGTGAATATAGGCGTGCAGGTGTTTCTTCAAGATCCTAATTTAATTTTTTCCAGGTGTATACCCAGAAGTTGGTAGTTCCTTTTTTAACTTTTTTTGTGAATATACTTGATATTTTCCATGATGCTATATCAATTTATGGGCTTCCCAAGGTGGTGTTAGTGATAAAGAACCCGCCTGCCAATGCAGCATATGTAAGAGATGTGAGGGTTCATTGCCTGGGTCAGGAAGATCCCCTGGAGGAGGGCATAGAAACCCACTCCAGTATTCTTGCCAGGAGAATCCCAGGGACAGAGGAGCTTGGAAGGCTACAGTCCATAGGATCACAGAGTCAAACATGACTGAAGCAACTTAGCACACATGCACGCATACCAATTTATATTCCCACCAGCAATATACAAATTTTCTCCTTTCCCCAAATCTTTGCCAGCACTTGTAATCTCTTGTCTTTTTAATTATATCCATTGTGAGGTGTGAGGTTATATCTCATGGTGGTTTTGATTTGCATTTCCCTGATCATTGGTGATGTTGAATAACCTTTCATATACCTGTTGGCCATGCATATGTCTTCTTTGGAAAAATGTCTACTCAGTTCTTCTGCTCATTTTATTTTTTTATTTTTTCTTGTTTTTGAAATGGTAAGGATTTAATTCAGCTTTTGAAATTCATTTCCTGATATGAAGCTTACAAAATACTAAAAGGCAACACAAAGGAGACTGTGAAAAAATTTTGTTCTTTATAAATAGATTATCTTTCAATGTTTTCCAAAATAGGTCAAGTACTTATTTGAAGGTTAACGGGTATTTCTGACCTGAGTTCTCAACAGTCTGATATGAGACAGATTTTTTTAAATAAGGTTTTTCTTTTTTTGCCATATATATTTTTATTTTTTTTGTTAAATATAAATTTATTTATTTTAATTGGAGGTTAATTACTTTACAATATTGTATTGGTTTTGCCATACATCAACATGAATCTGCCACAGGTATACACATGTTCCCCATTCTGAACCTCCCTCCCTCCTCCCTCCCTGTACCATCCCTCTGGGTCGTCTCAGTGCACCAGCCCCAAGCATCCAGTATCATGCATCGAACCTGGACTGGTGATTTGTTTCATATATGATATTATACATGTTTCAATGCCATTCTCCCAAATCATCCCACCCTCTCCCTCTTCTGGTCATTTTAAAAATCAAATTATTCCCTCAGTTTTTGTTTGTCTGGGAAAAATTTTTTAACTCTCCCTTATTTCTGAAGGACACCTTTGCCAGATAGCGTATTCATGGATGGCAGGTTTTTTTTTTCTTTCTTTTGAGCACTTTAAATATATCATCCCACAGTCTCCTAGCCTGTAAAGTTCTACTGAGAAATCCTTTGATAGGCTTATGAAGGTTTTCTTGTAAGTTACAAGCTTCTTTTGTCTTGCTGCTTTTTTTTTAATCAAGGTGCATGTTATTTATTTATTTATTTATTTGGCCATATTATGCAGCATATGGAACTTCCTTGACAAAGGATAAAACCCTTGTCCCCTGCAGTGGGAGCATGGAGTCAACCACTGGATCACTGTGGAAGTCCTCTCTTGCTGCTTTTAAGAATCTCTCTTTGTCTTTGATTGTTGGCAGTTTTATTCTAATGTGTCTTAGAGAAGATCTCTTTCAGTTGAGTTTGTTTGGGAACAGTTGAGCTTCACGAAGTTGGATGTTCAAATCTCTCCCCAGATTTGGGAAGTTTTCAGCTGTTTTTTCTTTAAATAAGCTTTATGCTACCTTCTCCTTCTTTTCTCTCATGACTCCAATAATATACAGATTTTTAAAAATGTTTTTCTATCAATCACATAGTGTTTCTTCACTCTTTCCATTGCTTTTCATTATTCTCTGATTGGATAGTTTCAAAGGTCCTGTCTTCTAACTTAAAGATTCTTTCCTCTGTTTGATCTATTCTGATGTTGATTCTCTTTATTACATTTTTTACTTTATTCAGTGTACTATTTGGCTCCATAATTTCTGTTTGGTTCTTTTTTCCCCTACTTCTAGCTCTGTTAAACTTCTCTTTTTGTTCATGTACTCTTTTCCCGATTTCATTATATTCTCTCTGTGTGTTTTCTTGTAGCTCAAAAACAGCTATTTTTAATTCTTTATCAAATAAATCACAAATGTCCAGGTCTTTTATGTCATTACTGGAAGATAATTGTGATCCTTTGATGGTGTCATGTTACCTTTATTTACCATGCTCCTTGAAGTCTTGCATTGCCGTTTTCACATATCAAGTAGTTGTCACCTCCTCCAGTGTTTATGAGTGTCTTTGTGAGAGAAATACCTTACATCTGCTCTGCTAATGATGGAGAATTTTTCTCAGACCTTCTATGGATATGCTTGCTCCATACTTCTTGCTCCCTCCATTGCAGCATATTGAGCATGTATGCTTTCTTTTAATTTTCTTTTTTTTATTTTTAATTAAAAATTTTTTTTTCTTTTAATTTTGTGACATATCAGGCTGAGTGCTGACATCTCCCCTTTGCTTTCTCAAGGGTGGTAGTAATTCTGAAGTTTGTGGTCTCTCCCTAACTCACAGATTTGGGCCATCTTTATGCATGTGCTCACTAGCCATCTTATTTGCTTTCACTTGCACACAGTGAACTGACCACACGATTTAGTGGCCACAGGGTGGGGGATTGTGTACACAGGGCTTGTAGAGTGCTACAGGTGCCTGTATTTCATGAGGGGTGATCAGCAATTTAGGTTTCATCTGTATTTCATAGTCAGACTTCTTAATGGAGTCTTCAGTGTAGTTAGTAGGATCTGATCCCTTTTAATATTCTCTGAGAGTTCTATCTGCTGCTCTGTTAGCTTCTTCCTTCTTTCTTCATGCAGTCATCAAATTAATGACTCTGCTCTGGTTGCAGTAAGAGAGAAATAAGCCTCTTTTGCAGCATCCCACACAGCTGGATAAGCTGAACATATACTCACATGGTTTCACATTCCCCCATGGGAGAAATCACAAGCTGAGAAAGTCTCTCTTGGCACTAAACCATGCTGACTTAGAAGAGAAATGGCACAGGTAAAGTCAAACTGTTCCTTTCAACTTCTCCAGTGCATCCAAACTCATTTTTTTTTCTCCAGCAGTGTGCAAGAACTCTTCTACATAACTCCTGCACTCATGGACTTCCGTGAAAGCTCCCTTTCCATGTTTGGTTGTCTGAGACAGTGTTTTCCAAGGGCCTATAAAACTATGACTGGTGGCAGTTCATGGGCCACTGCAGGGTCTGCAACCAGGACCAATGTCTGTATGCCTATTACCCAATGCACAGATGGGTAAATATCCTCTTAGTTCCCTTGGCATATGGTGTTGGATCCCAGAGCTCCCACAGAAGCACTTGACTGTGGGTGGATGCCAAATTGTTATAGAGAGAGGATACGAGCAAGGAACATTTTATTCAGCCATTTTGCTGAAGTCACTCTTTCCAGCACCATTTTCTGAAAACAAACAAACAACAGAAAAAAACTATCCTTTCCCCATTGAATTGCTTTAGCATCTTTGTTAGAAATTAATCATAAATGTAGGAGATTATTTCTGAACTTTCCAATTTTATTCCATTGAACTATATGTCTGCCTTTATGCCAGTAATAATGTTTGATTACTGTAGGTTTATAAAAACCTCTTTAAATGAGTAATATAAATCCTCCAACTATTCTTTTTATTTTTATTTTTTTTAATTTTTATTTTTACTATATTTTACTTTACATTACTGTATTGGTTTTGCCATACATTGACATGAATCCGTCTATTATTTTGCCAATTTTAGACTTTTATTTTCTATATTTTTAATCAGATTGCCATTTTTGGTAAAAAAAAAAATAAACTACTTAAATTTTGGTATCAGGGTAATGATGGCCTAGTAGAATTAATTTGGGAGTGTTACCTCCTCTTCAATTTTTGGAATAATTTGAGAGGATAGATTTTAGTTCTTCTTTATAAGATTGGTAGAATTCCCCTGTGAAGCCACCCAGTCCTGGACTTGTTTGTTGGGCATTTTAAATTTACAAGTTCAATTTCACTTCTAGTAATCAGTCTGTTTGAGCATTCTTTGGCATTGGAATGAAAACTGACCTTTTCTAATCCTGTGGCCACTGATGACTTTTCCAAATTTGCTGGCATATTGAGTGCAGCACTTTCACAGCGTCATCTTTCAGGATTTGAAATAGCTCAACTGGAATTCCATCTCCTCCACTAGCTTTGTTCATAGTAAAGCTTTCTAAGGCCCACTTGACTTCACATTCCAAGATGTCTGACTCTAGATTAGTGATCACATCATCATGATTATCTGGGTTGTGAAGATCTTTTTTGTGCAGTTCATGGGATTGCAGAGAGTTGCACGTGACTGACTGAACTGAACTGAACTGATACACTACTATTGAGCCCATTCAGTCAATTTTTTGTTCTTTTATTGTATTTTTCAGTTCTGTAACTCCTATTAGCCTTTTCATATACTTGTGCTTTTGTATTTTGGTGCTGGAAAAGACCCTTGAGAGTCCATTGGACAGAATGATCAAACCAGTCAATCCTAAAGAAAATCAACCCTGAATATTCATTGGAAGAACTGATGCTCAAGTTGAAGTTTCAATACTTTGGCCACCTGAGGCGAAGAGCTCACTCATTGGAAAAGAACCTGATGCTGGGAAAAATTGAAGGCACGAGGAGAAGGGAACGACAGAGGATGAGATGGCTGGATGACATCACCAACTCAGTGGACATGAATGTGAGCAAACTCCAGGAGATATGGAAGGACAGAGAAGCCTGGCAGGTTGCAGTCCATGGAGTTTCAAAGAGTTGGACATGACTGTGCAACGAAACAACAACATATACTTGTACTTCTTTGCTTATATTTTTGTTTCCTTTTTTAAAACAATTTGCAATTACTTTTTTAAATTAATTTTTTATTGACTGTAACTTTCTGTTAGTTTCAGATGTACAACAAATTATTGAGATATGATCACAATTAAGTCTAGTTAACATCCATCACCTCATATATTTACATATTTTTTCTTGTATTGAGAGCTTTTAAGATTTACTCTCTTAGCAACGTTCAAATATATAGTACATTATCAGTAACCATAGTCATCATACTATGAATTATATATCCTCAGGACTTATATCTGCAAGTTTGTAGCTTTTGATCCCTTCCTATCCTTCTTCCCCCACCTCTGGTGACCACTAATCTGTTTTCCTATTCTCTATATTTATGAGTTTATTGTTTTGTTTTAGGTTCCACATATAAGTGATATCATATGGTGTTTTTTGTTGTGAGACTTACTTCACTTAGTACAATAATCTCTAGGTCCATCTGTGTTGCTGCTAATGACAGTATTTCACTCTTTTTTCCATTGTATGTATGTGCCAAATCTTTTTCCATTCCTCTGTTGATGGATGCTTAGGTTGTTTTAATATTTTGGCCATTTTAAATAACACTGCAATAACATGGGAATGCAGTTATATTTTCAAGTTAGTTTTTTTTTTTTTTTTGCTAACTAACCAGAAGTAGAATTATTGGATCATATGTTAGCTCCATTTTTAATTTCTAAAGTGTTTCTGTAGTGTTTAGTGGTGGCACAAATTTACATTCCTGCCAACAGTGTGCTAATGTTCTCTTTTCTCCACATCCTCACCAACACTTGTTATTTTTTGTCTTTTTTATAATAACCATTCTGCCAAGTGTGAGATGGTATCTTATCTTAGTGTGGTTTTGACTTGCATTTTCCTTGTGATTAGTGATGTTGAGCATCTTTTCATGCACCTATCTGTATACCTTCTTTGAAAAAATGTCTATTCATATATTCTGCCTGCTTTTTAATAAGATTGCTTATCTCTTTGCTATTGAGTTGTGTGAGTTCTTCATAAATTTTGGATATTAATTCCTTATTAGATATATGATTTTCAAGTATTTTCTCCCATTCAGTAGGTTACCTGTAATTACTTTTGCAGCAGTTTTATAGTGACTACTTTAAAATCTTTATGAGATAGTTCCAACATCTAGTTCATTTCATTATTTGATGTTATTTGATTTTTTTTTCTTTTTAAATATAATTTTAGTTATTTGTTTATTTTGGCTATGCAGGGTCTTCTTTCCTGTGTGGGCTTTTCTGTGGTTGCAGAGAGCAGGTGCTACTCTCTAGTTGTGGTGCATGGGCTTCTCACTGCAGTTGCTTCTTTTGTTGTGGAGCATGGGTTCTAGGGCTCATGGGCTTCAGTAGTTGTGGCACATGGGCTCAGAAGTTACAGCTCCTGGGTTCTAGAGCACAGACTCAATAGTTGTGGCACATGGGCATAGTTGCTCTGTGACATGTGGGATCTTCCTAGATCAGGGATTGAACCTGTGTCTCCTGCATTGGCAGGCAGATTCTTTACCACTGAGCCACCAGGGAAACCTGATTGTCTTTTCTTATTCAAGTTTTTATGTTTTGATTATTGGTGTAGTGAGTGTTTTTCAATTATTTTCTGAACACTTATAACATTGAAAGACTCTTCATCCTTTTTTTATATCTTCCATTTTATCAGGCAGCCACCTTGTTAGATTTAGAATAGGTTCTGGTCTACTATTGTGGACTGTAGTTCCAATGACAATTTAGTTTCCTGAGATTTTGCAATTCTATTTTGATCTGCTTTATTCTTCTTATTCTGCTTGAGCTTCTGTTGGTATTACATGCAGGGAAAGAAGGTGCTTCCTTCATCTGCCAGTGTAGTTAAAGTGAGTTGGGGGAAATCCAGACTCACAGCATTTCTCCTGACTTGTTCTGCAGCCACTCACTGCCAGGGACTTCCCACTCTATCTCTGATAGTGCGGCCAGGGATAAGGTTCCCTTTGCCATTGTGTGGAAGGCCAGAGCCATGGGTCTGGATGGAGGGTCAGGAGATCCTGGCCCTGTTCACCTCCTGCCACTGAGTATAGACCCAGGAGGCACATGGCCTGGGCTGCCTTTAAGCCATTGAATGGAAGGCCAGGACCTAGTGGACCTAGGTTGCTGGCTGCCGGTGAGTGTAAGATCAAGAAACATTGATGTTGGGCTGCATTCTCCATTTCAGTAGAGAATTGGGAAACACTAGGTCAACTGGCATTACCATTGTAGGTGGAAGGGCTCATCTGTTGCCTCTTGATATAGAGTGTGTTGGTTTTCCCTAGTTCTGCTGTTATGCTTAGGGTAGATCAGACTCTGCAGTTGCTGTTGGCATGCTTCTGTGAAGCATGGGGACAGATGGTCTTCTCTCTCTGAGCTCAGCTGGTGAAGCTACCATAGGCAGATGAGCTAACTGCTGCTCCTGGTATGAGTCTCCCTGCTAAGCTTTCCTTTCCCAGATCTTTGGAGAGAAAAAGCTTTGTTTTTCCTTTTCCTTTTTTTTTTTTTTTTGAGACTTCTTTTTTGTTTGTGCCTGTTGGCAGTTTGGGAGTTGCAGCCTACTCAGGCAACAGTCTGTGGTATGAGTGATATAAAGAAAACCTATGGAGTTCTCTGTGCTGTCATTCTTCAAGTCTTGAGTTCCCTATTCAATCCATCTTTTTCTATCTTTTAGAGTCTCTTGAATTGTTTCCAGGATCTTTATACTTAGAAAGGAGGATCGGGGAAACACCTATGCCATTGTCCCAGAAACAGAATGTAATGACTAATTTTGACATACTACAATCTAAATATCATGTTTTCTACTTTCTTGGCTCCAGTCAGGAAAGGTTTTCCTTTTTAGACAAAATAAACTCTCAGTCCCAAAGGGAAATTATTCCTAGAACGCAAGTGGATATCAGTGGTAAGTCATAAAAGTATCTAAAAATATTTTAGTTATGGCTGACTCATGTCAATGTATGGCAAAAACCACTACAATATTGTAGATTAGCCTCCAATTAAAAAAAAATTCTTCAGGGTCTGCTCTACTGTAGCAAAAAAAAAAAAAAAGAAAAAAGAAAACCAAACTCCAACTAGTTTTCTTAAGTATTTTGCTGGAGCTAGTTCATTTTTATTAAAACACCTGCAGCTCCAGGACACGATTAAGTCAGGAAACATGAAATGATTGTATCCCAATTGCACTGAGAACATTTAGCACCCAGTTTCTGAATGCCATTGCCTAATGAAAGGAATCACAGCTCCCTGAACAAATCATTGATTCCAGCAAAGGCATATGGAAAGTCTAAGTGCCGGGAGCCAGCGTGGGGAATCCTGCCCATGGCAAAGGTCGTGAGGAAGAGGCCTGATGGGCAAAGGTGAAATCAGGCCTTGAGGCCCCCTCCCCACTGCCGCTCGAGCATCTACCCCAAAACCAGAATCTGTCTGTCTTACTATCTTATGCCTTTCACCAACTCTCCTGACATTCAGTTCAGTTCAGTTCAGTCGCTCACTGGATGAGATGATTGGATGGCATCACCGACTTGATGGACATGAGTTTGAGTAAACTCTGTGAGTTGGTGATGGAAAGGGAGGCTGGAGTGCTGCGGTTCATAGGGTTGCAAAGAGTCAGACACGACTGAGCGAGTGAACTGAACTGAACTGATGATCCTGTTGCCATTTACTTTGTTGTTTTCAGTTCAAGTTCATACACCTTTTCTGTGTTTCCTGTCTAGAGAAGATGCTTTAGCATTTGCTGAAGAGCTGGTTTGGTGGTGTTGAATTCTCTGAGCTTTTGCTTGTCTGTAAAGCTTTGATTTCTCCTTCATATTTGAATGAGATACTTGCTGGGTATGGTAATCTGTGTTGTAGGTTTATCTCTTTCATCACTTTAAGTATGTCCTGCCATTCCCTTCTGGCTTGAAGAGTTTCTATTGAAAGATCAGCTGTTATCCTTCTAGGAATCCCATCTGTGTTATTTGTTGTTTTCCCCTTGCTGCTTTTAATATTTGTTCTTTGTGTTTGATCTTCATTAATTTGATTAATATGTGTCTTGTGCTGTTTTGCCTTGGGTTTATCCTGTTTGGGACTCCCTGAATTTCTTGGACTTGGGTGGCTATTTCCTTCACCATTTTAGGGATGTTTTGAACTATTATCTCCTCAAATATTTTCTCATGCCTTTCTTTTTCTTCTTCTTCTAGGATTCCTGTTATTCAAATGTTGGGGTGCTTAACATTGTCCCAGAGGTCTCTGAGGTTGTCTTCATTTCCTTTAATTCTTTTTTATTTTTTCCTCTCTGCTTCATTTATTTCCACCATTCTATCTTCCACCTCACTTATCCTACCTTTTGCCTCATTTATTCTACTGTTGGTTCCCTCCAGAGTGCATTTGATCTCAGTTATCGCTTTATTTATTATTGACTGACTTTTAAAAATTTAATCTAGGTCCTTGTTAAACTTTTCTTGCATCTTCTCAATCTTTGTCTCCAGACTATTTATCTGTAACTCCACTTTGTTTTCAAGACTTTGGATCATTTTTACTATCATTATTCGCTCAGTCCTTTGTTCTGTGAGCAGGCTCAGTTAGAACTTTTCGCAGGAAATTTCTTTTATTTTTTTCCTCTCTCTCCGGCTATCCCACAGTTTGGCTTGCTATCTCACCTTAGTGCCTTTAGATTGTCCTCAGGGCATTCAGGCCGGATCTTTACCCTAAGCATGCAGCCTGTGCCTCCCTGTTCAGCCCCCGCTTGCTGCTGGCAGACAAGAGCATCTGGGCTACTTCTCTGCTGGGAGTTGCCTTTAGGTGTGTATTCTGTGGGGTTTTTTTTTCCTTCCTGGTTATGTTTCCCTCTGAGATTCCAAAACTCCCTCACAGACCTGCCAGTGAGAGGGTTTCCCAACGTTTGGAAACTTCTCCTCCTTCACGACTCCCTCTGGGGATGGGTCTCCATCTTTAACTCTTTTGTCTCTCTTTTTATCTTTTATATTTTGTTCTACCTCCTTTCCAAGAGAATGAGCTATCTTTCTGGGTGCCTGGTGTCCTCCACCAGCATTCAGAAGTTGTTTTGTGGAATTTGCTCAGTGTTCAAATGATCTTTTGACTAATTTGTGAGGGAGAAAGTGATCACCCAGTCCTATTCCTCCGCCGTCTTAGGACTGCCCGCCATCCTGCTTTTTTTGATTCCACCACTAGAGAGTCAGTTTTTTAGCTCAGACATTTCTCTTCCAAGACATTCAGTGTACTAACTCAACGTCCCAAGCAGAGCCATGGAAGGGATTAAGGAATTTGTAATATAAATAAATAAATACATAAATAAAGGCAAAGCTCTTTCTTACAGAAGTGTGTTGTTGCTATTCACCCAGTCATGTCCGACTCTTTGTGACCGCATGGACTGCAGCATTCCAAGCTTCCCTGTCCCTCACCATCTCCCTTAGTTTGCCCCAGTTCATGTCCATTGCATCAGTGGTGCTATCCAGCCATCTCATCTTCTGACACCTTCTTCTGCCCTCAGTCTTTCCCAGCATCAGGATCTTTTCCAATGAGTCAGCTGTTCCCATCAGGTGGCCAAAATATTGGAGCTTCAGCTTCAGTGTCAGTTTTTCCACTGAGTATACAGGGTTGGTTTCCTTTAAGATTGACAGGTTTGATAAACTATAAAACTCTAGAGGAAAACATAGGCACAACACACTCTGAGATAAATTCCAGCATGATCCTCCATGACCCACCTTCCAGAGTAATAGAAAAAAAAACAAAAATAAACAAGTGGAATCTAATAAAACTTAAAAGCTTCTGCACAGTGAAGGAAACTATTAGCGAGGTGAAAAGGCAACCTCCAGAATGACAGAAAATAATAGCAAATGAAACAATTGACAAAGAATTAATCTCCAAAATATACAGGCAGCTCAATACCAGAAAAATCAACAACTGAATCAAAAAGTGGACCAAAAAAAAAAAAAAACTAAACAGACATTTCTCCAAAAAAGACATACAGATGGCTAATAAAAACATNTAGCGAGGTGAAAAGGCAACCTCCAGAATGACAGAAAATAATAGCAAATGAAACAATTGACAAAGAATTAATCTCCAAAATATACAGGCAGCTCAATACCAGAAAAATCAACAACTGAATCAAAAAGTGGACCAAAAAAAAAAAAAAACTAAACAGACATTTCTCCAAAGAAGACATACAGATGGCTAATAAATACATGAAAAGAGGCTCAACATCACTCATTATTAGAGAAATGCAAATCAAAACCACAATGAGGTATCATCTCAAGCCAGTCAGAATGGCCACCATCAAAATGTCTACAAAAAATAAATGCTGCATACGGTGTGGAGAAAAGGGAACCTTCTTACACTGTTGGTGGGAATGCAAACTGGTACATCCACTATGAAGAACAGGGTGGAGATTCCTTAAAAAGCTGGAAATAGAACTGTCATATGACCCAGCAATCCCACTGCTGGGCATACACACCGAGGAAACCAGAATTGAAAGACACACCCCAGTGTTCACTGCAGTACTGTTTACAATAGCTAGGACAAGGAAGCAACCTAGATGTCCATCAGCAGATGAATGGATAAGGAAGTTGTGGTACATATACCCAAAGGAATACTACTCAGCTATAAAAAGTAATGCATTTGAGTCAGTTCTAATAAGGTGGATGAAACTGGAGCCTATTATACAGAATAAGTCAGAAAGAGAAACCCTGATACAGTATATTAATGCATATATATGGTATTTAGAAAGATGGTAATGAAAACCTTATATGCAAGGTAGCAAAATAGATGTACAAAAGAGATTTACAAAAAATGTAAAGAACAGAGTTTTTGACTATGTAGGAGAAGTGGGTGGGATGATATGAGGGAATAGCATTGAAGCATGTAAATTACCATGTGTAAAATAGATGAGCAGTGCAAGTTTGATGCATGAATCAGGGCACTCAAACCTGGTGCTTTTTGACAACCAAGAGGGATGGGTTGAGGAGGGAGGTGGGAGGGGGTTTCAGGATGCGGGGACACATGTGCACCCGTGACTGATTCATGTCAGTGTATGGCAAAAACCACCAAAATATTGTAAAGTAATTATCCTCCAATTAAAATAAATAAATTAGTTTTTAAAAAAGATTGACTGGTTTGATCTCCATGCTGTCAAAGGGACTTCCAAGAATCTTCTCCAGCACCACAGTTTGAAGGCATCAATTCTTTGGTGCTCTGTCTTTTTTACAGTCCCACTCTCACAACCACATGTGACCACTGGAAATACCGTAGCCTTGACTTTTGTCAAGCCTGGACCTTTGTCAGCAAAGTGGTATCTTTGCTTTTCAACGCACTGTCTAGGTTTGTCATAGCTTTTCTGCCAAGAAGCAGTAGTCTTCTGATTTCGTAGATGTAGTCACCATCCTCAGTGATTTCAGAGCCCAGTAGGAGGAAATCTGTCACTACTTCCACCTCTTCCCTTTCTGTTTACCATGAAATGATGGGACCAGATGCCATGATCTTAGTTTGTTATTTTTAAATTTAGTTTTAAGCTGGCTTTTTCACTCCACCCTCATCAAAAGGTTCTTTAGTTCCTCTTTTTTTTCTGCCATTAGAGTGGTATCTGAGAATGTTGATGTTTTTCCCACCAATCTTGATTCCAGCTTGTAACTCTTCCAGCCCGGAAGTTCTCATGATGTGCTCAGCATATAAGTTAAATGAACAGGGTGACAGCAAACAACCTAGTCGTACTCCTTTCTCAATCCTGAACCAGTCAGTTGTTCCATACAGAGTTCTAACTGTTACTTCTTGACCTGCATACAGGTTTCTCAGGAAACAGTTAAGATGGTCTGGTATTCCCACCTCTTTAAGTGTTTTCCACAGTTTGTTATGATCCAAACAGTCAAAGGCTTTAGCATAGTCCATGAAACAGAAGAGTGCCATCTAATAAATGTAGAAGAAATGATGAATAAAGAACCATTTTGCATCTATTATATAATAATTCTCAAAGATAAGAATCATCAATGAATACTAAAACTGGTACATAGAAGTTTTATTATCAATTCAAAGTATCTTCCTGTAATACTTAATAATTTAAAGGAAAGTAGTAAACTCACTTTGGAGTAACCTATTGGATCCTGCTCTAAAAAAGTGATCAGAATCAACATTGGGGCAAACCTATATCATATGCCTGCCATTATGATGTAGTAAGAAAGACATGCTATCATTTTTGTGATGTTTCTGTCAGACTTGCCTAACCTTTGTTGAATGATTAATCTTCAAATGAAGGACACTCAAAAAAAATAATTAGCCCAAAGTTTTGAAAATTGTCAAGGAGTGGAAGATGAAGAAAGCATGAGAAACTGTTCCAGAGTGGAGTCTAAAATGGCATGTCAATTAAATATAGTGCATGACTGTGAAATGGATCATTGATCAGGAAAAACATACTATGAAAAAGTATTGGGAAAATTGATGAAGTTTCTATAAAATCTATAGATTAAAAAATATTTTCCTTAATGGACATGTCCTTATTTTGATAATTGTTCTTGGGCACCATGATGAATATTTAGGCATAAAACGGCATGCAGTCTGCTACTTACTCTTCAATGATTCAGAATGGTCACGTGTGCGATGTGTGTGTGTGCATGTGCGTGTGTGCATGTGCGTGTGTGCATGTGCGTGTGTGTGTGTGTGTGTCTTGATGGGTGGGGTTGGGGGGAGAATGATTAACCAAAGGTGGCCAAATATTAGTGAAGGGGTAAATGGGAATTCCTTGTCCTATTATTGCAACATTCCTATAAGTTTGAAATTAACTAACATAAAAATGTTCCAAAAATCAGATGTATATCTAATCCTGCATCATAGGCTGCCTGAATACATGTATGCCTCCCCCAATCACACTCACTCTAGAAACAGAGTTTTACATAATATTAATGCTGGATCTGTTTCAGTTTGAGGGTATATATCAAATAAACAATGATGACTAAAGCTTTTGAATACAGCTTTCAAATCTATTAGCTTCCAACCCAATTACATGTGAATATTAATAATAACACCACTGTTTTAGGTACCTGAATTAACTAATTTAATCCTCACAGCAGCATTATGAATCTATGACATAAGTTAGGTGATATAGTTTTCCTAATTCCCTAGTAGAGAAAGATGAAGCACTTGCTGAGACATCTCAGGTTATATGTTGAAGGTTACACTGCTAGTAAGGAGGGAGAGGCATTTAAGCCCATGTGATCTGGCCCTGTGCCCACACTCTAACTTTTTCACATTAATTAGGTGTGACTGTCATAGTTTTAAAGATCTGCGTGACCCAATATTTTCTATGATCTGCTACTGGGGCCAGGGCTGAAGTCTGTTCTTTGAGTATGTCATGCTCTTCCTGGTTCCTGAGACCTCATGAATGCTGTTCCCTTGCTTTACAACTCTACACATTTCTTTTTGGCCTAACTCCTATGTATCCTTTATATCTGAACCTACTGGTCACTTAGGGAGATGACACACCCAAAACAAGATTTATAGTCCCCTGCCACATGCTTCCAGTACCCACTGTTCTAGAGTGAAGGAGAATTCTGCCTATTACACAGTACACTCATCACAGTTGAAGATTATTTACTTATTTATTGTCTGCCTTCCCCAACTGACTGTGAAGTCCCTAAAAGTAAGTTCCATATCTGCCTTTCTCAACTATGCAGTCCTAAATATCCACTGCACAGAAATATGAGGTCTA
>SJYA01003272.1:17182-36264 GCA_006410615.1 Neotragus moschatus
TGAAGTCATAAATATCCACTGCAAAGAAATATGAGGTCTAAATATCCAAGGGGTGAGATCAGGTAGTTTTATTGGGAATACTAGGGCAATATAGGAGAAATTCATCAACATCTTTTTCCTATTCACCTCGGTCTAGTTAAAACATGAATGTAAATGTATAGTGAAAGGATTTCCTGAAATGGAAAATGATAGAAGATAAGATTTATTATCCTGAATAAATCAAGATCACAAACAGGATTAGGGAAAGGTTAGCAGAATCTGAAATTGGGGGCAAATGTTATAGAACACATTTCCTCATTCTTCAAAAACTGTACCCAAGGAGGAAAAGCTCCTCTATTTTTTCTGTTGCACTCTGCTTTGCCTGGATGTGATGCTGAAACTGTTACTATAGATGAAATTAACATTACTGAAGTATTAACCAGATGCCAAGGAATTTCTTCCTGTACCACATGAAGACAAGAATCAGCTGCCTGCTGACTTCTGATGATGCTCCCAGAATTCTCTTCTGTGCATTTTTATGTCTACCAAAGATTCATAACTACACAGAGTTTTGTCTATTCCTACAAGGTCCACCAGAGGGTGCAATGTCACCGCTATTACTAGCTATTACAAAAAGAACTGTTAGGGCTAACTTGAATAATTTACAGCTTATTTTTTTATAACTTTCCTAGCATAGACCACCTAAGAAAGAAAGCATATCTGTGCCTTGGATGAAAGGACAAAAAGGAAATATCAAAATGGCAATTTTGCTTCTTCTCCCCAGGGGTTTCGGCTGGCTTCTCCGTATTAGTGATGGCTTATACTAAGGATAAGCACTAAAGGTTCTGCTGAACTGCAAGTCTGTTTGGATGTGCACATATTCCTTCCGAGGGAAAGCATGAAGAGTAGGCTTGGTTACAAAGCCTCACTCTGACAGAGCACCAATCTGATCATTATACTAGTGAAGTAAGTCAAAGGCAAATACAATATCACATATGGAATCTAAAAAATGACACAAATGAACTTATCTACAAACCAGAAATAAACTCACAGGCTGAGAAAAGAAACTTATGGTTAACAAAGGGGAAAGGGGCAGGGAGGGATAAATTGGGAGTTTGGGATTAATAGATGCACACTACTGTATATATAAAATAGATAATCAGCAAGGATCTACTATATGGCACAGGGAACTATGACAATTATCTTATAATAATATATAATGGAAAAAATGAAAAAAGTATATATACATATACATATATATATATGAATCACTTTCCTATAAACAATAAACTAACACAACTTTGTACATCAACTATACTTCAACTTAAAATAACCAAAAAAAGAATTCAGAGGGCAAAGCCCCTTCCTGAGGCACAGAGCAGGATACAAAATCATGGGGCATGGATCTGAAGTGGCAAATGAAAGACATAACAGCAGAGGATGTTTAGGTGGTTTGGATAAATTTACCTAGTTTTGTCCAAGTAAGATATGACCAGTGATTCTCGCTTTTTTACCACCTCCTAAAGTGATCAGGTCAGGAAACAACAGTTAGAACTGGACATGGAACAACAGACTGGTTCCAAATAGGAAAAGGAGTACATCAAGGCTGTATATTGTCACCCTGCTTATTTAACTTCTATGCAGAGTACATTATGAGNTTCCAATTTGCCTTGATTCATGAACCTAACATTCCAGGTTCCTATGCAATGTTGCTCTTTACAGCATCAGACCTTGCTTCTATCACCAGTCACATCCTCAGCTGGGTATTCTTTTTACTTTGGCTCCATCTCTTCATTCTTTCTGGTGTTATTTCTCCACTGATCTCCAGTAACATATTGGGCATCTACCGATCTTGGGCATCTCCCAAATCATCACAGCATCTTACAACTGAAAGAGAATCTCCAATTTCCAGCTTCTCCCTTGAGGAGCAGAGGAGTTGAACCACACAGTAGCCCAACAAATATTGTGATCTGAAGGATGGGCATTGAAGTCACCTTGTTTTGAGACACAGCAGAGCTTGGCATTCATGAGTCCCACAGGACCATAGTAAAAAAGAGACAGTTTTTAGTAGGGACTTGAGCATTTCCCAGAATATCCCTGCAGCTCCAACCACATCAAGGCTCAGTGCAGAGGGAGAAGACAAAAACATCCATCTCTCACTTTCTCCCTGGAAGAGATTTGATTGCATCCTTTCCTAGCTAGTACCTGAGGACCTAGCTTCTAATCAGCCTGCAAGTGAGAGCTGACTAGGATCCTCCTAAAAGAGCTGGTGAGCAGCTCCCCCACCTCCTCCCTCTGGCTCAATCAGAGTAAAATCAAGGCTCTTGTAACTCCCAGGAAGGAACCTGTCTGCACATGTAGCACCCAACCTGTTATAGACACCACCTGAGGGACTGGCTCTCAAATCACCTAGCTGGGAGAGCCAACAAGGATTTGCATTCAGGGGTTTACAAGGACCACACAAAACAAAGAGACACACAGACACCACCCCTCCCCACTGCAGCAACTCTTCCCTCTGGCCCAGCAGAGAAGACACAAACACTCAGCTCTGTTTTTCCCTGATACGGGCTAGACTGCATGTCTAATGTCCTGGCCTTCCCAGGTGTACCCTGACGGTCAGCTTTTTAATTATCTTGCACTAAGCATCTGAAAGGGCAAAACTGTTAAAACTAGTAGACAAATACAGTAAAGTTGTAGGACACAAACTCAACATACAAAAATCAGTTATATTTCTATACACTAACAATGAACTATCAGAGAAATTAACAATCCCATTCAATATATCATTAAAAACAAAAATATACCTAGGAATAAATGTATACAGGAGTTAAAAATTTGTGTACTAAAATGTATAAAACATTTATTTATTTATTATTTTTTAATGGAAGTATACTTGATTTACAATATTTCAGGTGTACAGCAAAGTGATTCAGTTACACACACACACACACACACACATACACATTCTTTTTCAGATTCTTTCCCATTGTAGGTTATTACCTACATTGCAGGTTATTACAATAGTTTCCTGTGCTATATAGTAAGTCACTGTTTTTTAACTATCTTATATATAGTTGTGCGTGCTAAGTCACTTCAGTCATGTTCAACTCTTTGCAACTCTATGGACTGTAGACTGCCAAGCTCCTCTATCCATGGGATTCTCCAGACAAGAATACTGGAGTGGGTTGCCATTCCCTCCTCCAGGGGTTCTTCCTGACCCAGGGATTGAACCTGCATCTCTTATGTCTCCTGCATTGGCAGGCATGTTCTTTACCACTAGAACNCTCTTTGCAACTCTATGGACTGTAGACTGCCAAGCTCCTCTATCCATGGGATTCTCCAGACAAGAATACTGGAGTGGGTTGCCATTCCCTCCTCCAGGGGTTCTTCCTGACCCAGGGATTGAACCTGCATCTCTTATGTCTCCTGCATTGGCAGGCATGTTCTTTACCACTAGAACCGTCTGGGAAGCCTCATTTTATATACAGTGTTGTGTATCTATTAATCCCAAACTCCTAATTTATCCCTCCCCCCTTTCTCTTTGGTAACCGTAATTTTTTAAATTTTGCGTTTGTTTTCAGTACTCTAGGAGATGGATCCAAAAAGAATATTGGTGCAGTTTATGTCAAAGAGTATTCTGCCTATGCTTTCCTCTAGGAGTTTTGTCATATTAGGTCTGACATTTAGGTCACTAATCCATTTTGAATTTCTTTTTGGATATAGTGATAGAGATTGTTCTAATTTAATCATTTAATCTAGATTAGTTGTTTGTCAGTTGTTTCATTTGCTATTATTTTCTCCCATTCGGAGGGTTGTCTTTTCACCTTGTTTATAGTTCACCTTGAAAAAGCTTTTAAGTTTAATTAAGTCCCACTTGTTTATTTTTGTTTTTATTTCCATTGTTCTAGGAGATGGGTCATAGAGAATCTTGCTGTGATTTATGTCACAGAATGTGCTTTCTGTGTTTTTCTCTAAGATCTCTATGGTTTCTGGCCTTACCATTTAAGTCTTTAATCCATTCTGAATTTATTTTTGTGTGTAGTGTTAGGAGGTGTTCTAGTTTCATCCTTTTACATGTAGCTGTCCAGTGTTCCCAGCACCACTGAAAAGACTTTCTTTTCTCCATTGTATATTCTTGCCTCCTTTGTCAGAGAGTAAGAGACCATAAGTGCATAGGTTTATTTCCAGGCATTCCATCTTGTTTCATTGCTCTATGTGCCTGTTTTTATCCCAAGACCATACTGTTTTGATGATTGTGGCTTTGTAGGAGAGTCTCAAGTCAGGAAGCCCATTCTTTCAGTGAGAAGTATAAAACATTGATGAAAGAAATTGAGGAAAACATAAATAAATGAAAAAATATCCAATGTTTTTGGATCAAAGGAATTAAAATTGTTAAAATGTCCATACTACCCAAAATGATCAAGAGTGTCACTGAAACCCTATCAAAATTTCAATGGCATTTTTAACAGAAATACAAAAACATCTCCTAAAATTAAACACACACACACACACACACACACACACACACACACACAATAAGCCTCACATAGCTAAAGCAATTTTGATCAAAAAAGAGGAAAACGGGGGGTATAACACCTTCTTGTTTTAAAGTATATTACAAAGGTATAGTAATTAAAACAGTATGGTATTGGAATTAAAAATAGATACATAGATCAAGAAAGCTGAACAGAGAGCCCCCAGATAAACCCAGGGGTATATGGTCAATAAATTTTTGACAAAGGCATCAAGAATGCACAACAGGGAAAGGATAAGCTCTTCAATAAACGGTGTTTGGAAAACTGGACACCTACATGAAAAAGAATGAAAATACAACCTTATCTCATACCATGCACAAAACTCAACACATTGTGTTCATTAAAGAACTTGAGCACAAAACCTAAAACCATAAAACTTCTAGAAGAAAACATAAAGGATAACCTGCTTGACATTGGAGTGACAATGATTTTTTGTATTTGACACCAAGTCCAAAGGCAACACAAGCAAAAATAAACAGGATGGAATATATGTATTGAAATGCTTCTGCACTGAGAAGGGAACTATCAACAAACAAAAGCCAACCTGTGGAATGGGACAAAATATTTGGATATCAAATATGTTATGAGTTTAATATCTAAAGGATGTGATGAAACCATACAGCTCAACAGCAAAACATACAAGCATACAAACAAAAAACAAAAAAAGGAAGAAACCCAATTAAAATTGGACAAAGGCATTATTTCAAAATAGGTATACAAAGTGGTCAAAAAATACATTAAAAGATGTGAAACATCACTAATCATCAGGGAAATGCAATTAAGTCAAATCACAATGAGATCATCTTGCAGATGCTGGGATATCTGTAATCAAAAGAAGAGAGAGAAAAAATGCTGGTGAAGATGTGAAGTCAAAAGAACTGCATTGTTGCTCTAAAGTGGTACAGACATTATGGAATACAGTATAGAAGATCCTCAAGAAATTAAAAATAGAACTACCCTATGATCCAGTAATGCTACTGCTGGTTATACATCCAAAACAAACAGAATCACCATTTTGAAGTGATACCTGTACTATCACATTTATTGCAGTATTATTCACAATAGCCAAGATATGGAACCAGTGTTAGTATCTGACTTATCAAGCGTGAATGGATAAAGAAAATGTGATAGATAGATAAGTAGCATAGATAGATACAGATAAAATTTAGCCTTAAAAGGAAAGAAATCCTGCCATTAGCACATTCTACGTTTTGTCATATTCTTTTCTCTCCTTCATCCTACGTGCAAGCATCTGCTCATATTTCAATAAACAAGCGGAGAGTCTTCTTCGCTCTGAAGCCTTTTTACAACCAGTGTTTCCCTCCCCTCTATTGCCCGTGGATCACCTGCCTCATGACTACCACTGGATCTCAAATTGATTGTGCCCCATATTTACCAGGAAACATATAAAAATAAAGATTCCCCATCCCCACTCTTGACTGTGAAATAGAATTTCTACTGATGGGCCCAGAAAACTGTATTTAGAAGATCCACATGATTGCTAAAAGCAGGCAATCCAAAAGCCAGTGCTTGAGACTCACTGGACTTTCTTCTACTTTTTGCCATTCTGTATCTAGCCTCTGACCCATATTGTAGCACTTAAAACCCTTGGTTATACTTATTTGTTTACTGCTTTGTAGTTCTATTATAATAAGCTCCTTGCAGGGTGATACAGTAGGAACCTAAACATTCTCACGTGGTATCTTTCTCATTCCTTTAGTCTTTCTCTTTGAATTATTCCTCTTCTTCCCAGGTTATGTCTCCTCACCCACTTGCCAGGACTGATCTCTGTAAGTGCTTTGTTCCGAGCCTATTTTCCTTCACCTTGAGCCAGATTTCCTGTTTCTAAACCCAAGCTGATCTGCTTGTAAGAATAAGGAGAGATGGCATGGATTTAAGTGAAATTCAGAATGAAGAAGACTAAAGCACTTGGTTAAGTGAGTGAAGAAGTTATAAATTAGTACATTCTTTAGGGTATCTATTAGTGTGGATCCTTTTTATGAACACTGGCACCCACCTGGTGGGCTCCTTATATATAAAACCTGAAATATTCCTTCAGTTCTAGGAATACTGCTTATATCATGAATGTCTCATCTCCAGTTTTTCCCCTCCTATTCTTCTGAACCACCTTAAAACTTTTTGCTTTCTGTATTTATCTTTTTCACTTCTTTCTCAATTGTAAGTGGTGAGAATGTTAAATCCAACATCCAAGTCTTCAGCTATTTCCTGACTGCCATCCATTTCATCTCTTGAGGTTACTGTATCCTTCTGGGAAAAAAGTAAGATGGATGATTGAATGGGGAGGGGGAGAGGGATGAACTCAGGAACACTAACTGATGTGTCAAATGCTATCACCAAGGCTTGGGATGTCAAGGAAGGGCAGAAGAAAGTGGCAGGTGCTGTGTCAATAAAGCACTTGAGGATTTGGGAAATATGGTGTTTTAAGTGAGCCTTAGGAAAGTAGATTTCAGCAAATGGAGGCAGGAGAGGAAGGGCATTCTACATTACAGCAACAATATGAGCTGTGGCCCTGTGACAAGACAGTGAGGCCATGAGGTGTCTGGCCCAAGGGTTATCTGCAAAGTTAACTAGATATATGACAGGGAAAACTGATCCAGGCCAAGTCATTGGTGAGACTAAGGAGGAATTTGGGGGCTGATGCTTCAAAGATACTGCCAAACTGGAGGAATTTCTGGGAACCTATTAGTTGCAATTTTCCAATCATCTTCCACTTTCTGTATTATTCAAAGCCTTTTTGTGTTTGGATTTACTTCCCTCTGGGCCATGAGATGTAAGCATATACTCTGGGGTGTAAGTGATTGTCATGTAACTNAAGATCCTCAAGAAATTAAAAATAGAACTACCCTATGATCCAGTAATGCTACTGCTGGTTATACATCCAAAACAAACAGAATCACCATTTTGAAGTGATACCTGTACTATCACATTTATTGCAGTATTATTCACAATAGCCAAGATATGGAACCAGTGTTAGTATCTGACTTATCAAGCGTGAATGGATAAAGAAAATGTGATAGATAGATAAGTAGCATAGATAGATACAGATAAAATTTAGCCTTAAAAGGAAAGAAATCCTGCCATTAGCACATTCTACGTTTTGTCATATTCTTTTCTCTCCTTCATCCTACGTGCAAGCATCTGCTCATATTTCAATAAACAAGCGGAGAGTCTTCTTCGCTCTGAAGCCTTTTTACAACCAGTGTTTCCCTCCCCTCTATTGCCCGTGGATCACCTGCCTCATGACTACCACTGGATCTCAAATTGATTGTGCCCCATATTTACCAGGAAACATATAAAAATAAAGATTCCCCATCCCCACTCTTGACTGTGAAATAGAATTTCTACTGATGGGCCCAGAAAACTGTATTTAGAAGATCCACATGATTGCTAAAAGCAGGCAATCCAAAAGCCAGTGCTTGAGACTCACTGGACTTTCTTCTACTTTTTGCCATTCTGTATCTAGCCTCTGACCCATATTGTAGCACTTAAAACCCTTGGTTATACTTATTTGTTTACTGCTTTGTAGTTCTATTATAATAAGCTCCTTGCAGGGTGATACAGTAGGAACCTAAACATTCTCACGTGGTATCTTTCTCATTCCTTTAGTCTTTCTCTTTGAATTATTCCTCTTCTTCCCAGGTTATGTCTCCTCACCCACTTGCCAGGACTGATCTCTGTAAGTGCTTTGTTCCGAGCCTATTTTCCTTCACCTTGAGCCAGATTTCCTGTTTCTAAACCCAAGCTGATCTGCTTGTAAGAATAAGGAGAGATGGCATGGATTTAAGTGAAATTCAGAATGAAGAAGACTAAAGCACTTGGTTAAGTGAGTGAAGAAGTTATAAATTAGTACATTCTTTAGGGTATCTATTAGTGTGGATCCTTTTTATGAACACTGGCACCCACCTGGTGGGCTCCTTATATATAAAACCTGAAATATTCCTTCAGTTCTAGGAATACTGCTTATATCATGAATGTCTCATCTCCAGTTTTTCCCCTCCTATTCTTCTGAACCACCTTAAAACTTTTTGCTTTCTGTATTTATCTTTTTCACTTCTTTCTCAATTGTAAGTGGTGAGAATGTTAAATCCAACATCCAAGTCTTCAGCTATTTCCTGACTGCCATCCATTTCATCTCTTGAGGTTACTGTATCCTTCTGGGAAAAAAGTAAGATGGATGATTGAATGGGGAGGGGGAGAGGGATGAACTCAGGAACACTAACTGATGTGTCAAATGCTATCACCAAGGCTTGGGATGTCAAGGAAGGGCAGAAGAAAGTGGCAGGTGCTGTGTCAATAAAGCACTTGAGGATTTGGGAAATATGGTGTTTTAAGTGAGCCTTAGGAAAGTAGATTTCAGCAAATGGAGGCAGGAGAGGAAGGGCATTCTACATTACAGCAACAATATGAGCTGTGGCCCTGTGACAAGACAGTGAGGCCATGAGGTGTCTGGCCCAAGGGTTATCTGCAAAGTTAACTAGATATATGACAGGGAAAACTGATCCAGGCCAAGTCATTGGTGAGACTAAGGAGGAATTTGGGGGCTGATGCTTCAAAGATACTGCCAAACTGGAGGAATTTCTGGGAACCTATTAGTTGCAATTTTCCAATCATCTTCCACTTTCTGTATTATTCAAAGCCTTTTTGTGTTTGGATTTACTTCCCTCTGGGCCATGAGATGTAAGCATATACTCTGGGGTGTAAGTGATTGTCATGTAACTGTGACATAAAACTCTGTACTTTTTAAAAAATGAACATAGTATTTTTTAACATGTTATGAAGATGTTATTTTTTAGAATGTTTTCATATTGACAGAAGTAATGAGCAGATAGCATAGAGAGTTAAAGAACCCCCCTGCCAATACAAAAGATGTAAGAGACACGAGTTCGATCCCTGGATCGGGAAGATCCACTGGAGGAGAGCATGGTAACCCACTCCAGTATTCTTGCCTGGAGAACCCCATGGACAGAGGATCCTGACAAGCTACAGTCCACAGGGTCACAAAGAGTAAGACACGACTGAAGTGATTTAGCACACACACACATACCTATGCTCAGACGAAACAGTTGCCATGACTGGACTTCACTACTTGGTCAAAGAGGTTGTTTCTGAATATGAGTCTATGCATGGTGTCATGCATAGAGAAATGCTGGCTAGTCACCTGAACTTAACAATATTTAAAATGATCAGCCACATCAACAATTCATGTCTGTTCGAGCATCTCTGGGAGGAGACGGATGCAGAGCACACATGTCTTCTCCTATATACAGAAATGAGATGGCTTTCTAAAGGTAGACCACTGGCCAGGGTTTCTGAGTTATGAGAGCTGTTCCAGATATTTATTTTAAAAAAATAGTCACCACTGGCAGCACATTTCAGTGACACAATGGATCACAAAACTTGCTTACTTGTGTGATATATTCAACTTGCTCAATGAATACAATCTATTACTTCAGAGGAAAACGACAACTGTGTTCAAGTTGGCAGATAAAGTGGCCGTACTCAAAGTCAAACTAGAATCACAGGGGTGATGAGTGAATGTGGGATTTTTGACATGTTTCAAACATTAGCAGAGATTTTGAAAGAGACTGAGCCAGGGTTTTCTCTCTCCCAGCTGGCACATGATCACCTATTTCAGCTTTCAAAAGAGTTGGAGCATTTCTTCCTAACCACTAAGGACCTTTGAACTGGGAACGAATGGATCTGTCACCTATTTGTGAATCAGCCAGGTGAATCAACTTTGTCTGTGCTAGAAGAGGATCAACTGCTTGAGACTGCAAATGACAGTGGCCTTAAAAAATATGTTTGATGTTCAGTTGCTTTGCGACCCCATGGACTGCAGCACACCAGGCTTCCCTGTCCATAACTATCTCCCAAAGTTTGCTCAAACTTATGTCCATTGAGTCAGTGATGCCATCCAACCATCTCATCCTATGTTGCCCTCTTCTCTTCATGCCCTCAATCTTTCCCACCATCAGGGTCTTTTCCAAAGAGTTGACTCGTTGCATTAGGTCACCAAAGCCATGTTTGAGACAACTTCAAATCTCCATACTTTCTGGATTAAAGTCAAGGTGGAATATCCTGAGGTTGCCAGAAAAGCACTGAAAAGCCTGCTTCCATTTCCAACATCCTATCTTTGTGAAGCAGGGTTTTCTGTAGTAACAGCAACCCAAACAATATTATGAAGTAGACTGGACATAAGTAACACACTTTGGGTGTCACTGTCTCCCATCACCCCCAGATGGGACCATCTAGTTAAAGGAAGACAAGCTCAGAGCTCCTACTGATTCTGCATTATGGCGAGTTGTATGATCATTTCATTATATATCACAAAGTAATAATAATATTAATAAAGTACACAATAAATATAATGCATTTGAATAATCCAGAAACCACCCACCCCATCTATGGAAAAATTATCTTCCACGAAATTGGTCCTTGGTGCCAAATGTGTTGGAGACCACTGTCCTAAAAATCTTATATGAGGTCTTGCATGCATAAGGGGTTTGGGCCATTTTGACAGCAATGGGAATAATGGACTATTATGGGGCAAAGGAGTGTTTTTCTAGTTCATTTTTATCACATATCTAATGTTTATTTATTCCATTTTAAATTGTTCCCATAATGTGAATTGTGGTGGTTGTGGGATGAGAGAATTTGAACATCACACTTTTTCCTACTTGAACATCTATGCTGTGCCACGCATTCTATCAAGAGTTTTTCATATATAGGTTTTTATATAATCTTCCCAACACTGATAGAGGTAGTTATTACAGTTTTGCAGGTCAGGAAACTGATACACAGAGATTTTGCAGGTGTTCCTATGGTTTCAGAGGTGTTTAATGAAGATATGTGGAGGCCAAGCTGCCTCCAGTGCTGCTGCTGCTGCTGCTAAGTCACTTCAGTCATGTCTGACTCTGTGCAACCCCATAGACGGCAGCCCACCAGGCTCCCCCATCCCTGGGATCTCCAGGCAAGAACACTGGAGTGGATTGCTATTTCCTTCTCTAATGCATGAAAGTGAAAAGTGAAAGTGAAGTCGCTCAGTCGCGGCCAACTCCTAGCGACTCCATGGACTGCAGCCTACCAGGCTCCTCTGTCCATGGGATTTTCCAGGCAAGAGTACTGGAGTGGGGTGCCATTGCATTCTCTGGCCTCTAGTGCAGGGACCATCAAAATGGCTTGGATTAAATATATAAATCAGCATATTAGAATTTTATAGTCTATTATCAGCCTGGCTCAGTTTGGGGTTATCTGGAGCTTCACAAATGTGGAAATCAGACGTAAGTTTTTTCTCTACTTTCTTATACACGAACACTAAATAATAATGACTATTTATAAACGCTTTTCTTCATCATGATTAATGTTAGTCAAGTACTGCTTTGTGTCTGCATTTTTCCAAGTCCACCCACACCAAGAATATTTCTAGAAACTAATAATTGCTCTACCCACAAAACCTGAGTCCTGATTGGAACTTACTCCATGTTATAGTCAAAGAATTTTTTCCATTATGGATTTTCTGGCATCAAACAAGATGAAATTTCCAGCTAAAGGCCTTTTCACACTCTGCATTTGCAGCGGTTTTCTCCATTGTGAATTTGATGGTGATAAAGAAGAGTGGATTTCCTCACAAAGTTGTTACCACATGGTTGCACTCATAGAGTCTTTCCCTCTTATGCATATGCTAATGGTCATTAAGAGCAGAACTCCACCTGACATTTTTTTCACATGGGTTACATAAATATATTTTCTTACCACTACAAACTCTCTGATATGCAAAAAAAAAAAAAAAAAAAAAGAGGATAAACTCCAACCAAAAGCTTTTCCACATTCATTACAACCAGGTGTTATTTCTCCACAGTGACTTTTCTGAAGCTGAATAAGACGCGAGCTTCTAATAAATGCGTTTCCANAAAAAAAAAAAAAAAAAAAAAGAGGATAAACTCCAACCAAAAGCTTTTCCACATTCATTACAACCAGGTGTTATTTCTCCACAGTGACTTTTCTGAAGCTGAATAAGACGCGAGCTTCTAATAAATGCGTTTCCACCTTCATTACACTTATAAAGCTTTCCTCCACTGTAGATCTTCTGATGCCAAATAAGACATGCATTCTTACTGAAAGATTTCCCAAAGTCATTACATTTATGAGGTTTATTTTTTCCCTAGTATGAATGCTGTGATGCCTAATAAGATGGGAACCTCTGCTGAAACTTTGACCACATTGATTGCAGTCATAAGGTTTCTATATATTCAGATCTCTTATGCATCTTAGAACTCTGAACTGGGCTCAAACCTGGATGATGTGGATCATAATCTGGGACTTCATCACACATAGGATCTTCCTTTGATGATACCAGTTTGCCCTCACACAAGAGCTCCTTTGTGGGGCTCAGTCCATTAGCCAGTATTCTGAAAATGCACTCTCTACAAGGGGTGTGCCCTGGTCTTTCCCATGTGAGTTTCCCAAGGATATCTCTGAACTGCCTTCTTCAAAGTCTGGGTCCTGAAGAAGGGCCCATAAGGTTCCTTTCAGCAAAACCCACTTTGCTTTAATCTGTTTAACTACTTTTTTGGTTAAAAGAGATTTTATTGTGTGTGTTGGTTTGTCAACTAAATGATAAAAATAAAATTGAAAATATCAACTGGTTTCTATACTGAGAACAGATCAACAGCTGGTCTGGAATCATGGGAAAGGGTTTGCCTAATTTAAAGAAATGCCCATTTGTCATCATATTAAAGGACTGAATGATTAAGCTGAAAAACAGGATATTGCCCCTGGCACCACCTTACACACAAAGACACACAAAGTGTATGTTACTTTAAATTTCCAATATACTATCATATGCTGTAAAGTGGGCAGAGAAGACTCCATTTCATAAATCAGGAAATGGAGACTAAAAAAGAATACTCAGAGTGACTGGCAGTGGCAATTCTTGGAGTAGACTCCATGTCTGAGAACAGTCACATTTTTCACAACAGATCAAATTAATATGCAAATTTGAAAAATATTACTCTTATACCTATAAACTCAGAGAAGGCAATGGCAACGCACTCCAGTACTCTTGCCTGGAAAATCCTATGGACGGAGGAGCCTGGTAGGCTGCAGTCCATGGGGTCGCTAAGAGTTGGACACGACTGAGTGACTTCACTTTCACTTTTCCCTTTCATGTATTGGAGAAGGAAATGGCAACCCACTCCAGTGTTTGTGCCTGGAGAATCCCAGGGACAGCATAGCCTGGTGGGCTGCCGTCTATGGGGTCGCACAGAGTCAGACATGACTGAAGCAACTTAGCAGCAACAGCATACCTATAAACTTGGAAAATTACAATAGAAATTTGAAACTTGTGAGGAACTTTTAAAGAGAAAGAAAAGAGGGAAATAACACAACAGTAATTTGAGAAGAGTTTGTAGAGGAACTCATGACACAGGTAGGGAAAGATTAAAGAGAAAACAAAAAGGAAAATCACATCCCCTGGCTAGTAACTGAAGGATCATTTAGTGATTCTGTGCTTAAAGGCATGCAACAAAAGAGCTTTACTGTATCTCCCAAGATCAGCAGGATTGTGTGTGCAGGGCCACTATATAGAAGCTGAGACCTTCATGTGAGGGATATAGCCAGTCAGGGATGGGTCTGCAGAAATGGAGGCAGAGAGGTGTAAATATCACAACACTCCCCTACCCTTTGATCTTCTGCCAGGGTTACCCACCAAAAGAGCTCAATCAGAATCCAAAACATAAAGTCCTCTCCTGGAGCACAGAGCAGGGTGTAGAAGCATGGGGGAATGGAGCTGGAGCAGCAAATGAAAGACATACAGCACAGGATGTTAGGTTGTTGGGATAAATGTACCTAGTTTTGTCCAGGTAGGGATTGAGCTATATGACCCAGTGATTCTAGTGTACCACCTCCAAAAGCAATCAATAATCTGCTGTGAAACTTTGACACCATTTAAAACAAGAGACTCAGAGCAAGGCTTAATTAGAAACAGTTAATTAAAGGAAAAGGGAAGTAAGGAGGGGGAAAATATTCTATTTGTTATAGTGAAGCAATATAAAATATTCAGATATCAGTTTAACAAGAAAACCAGAATGAGATGAAGAAAACTATAAAATTTGATTGAAAGTCAGTTAACACAATCCCAGGAACTAAAAACATAAACCATATCTTTGATAAGAAGATTTAATTAATATCACAAAGAATCAAATCTCCCAAAACTAAATAGAGCATTCAATAGTAACTAGAATACNTACCATACTGTCTTGATGACTGTGGCTTTGTAGTAGAGCCTGAAGTCAGGCAAGTTGATTCCTCCAGTTCCATTCTTCTTTCTCAAGATTGCTTTGACTATTCAAGGTTTTTTGTATTTCCATACAAATTGTGAAATTATTTCTTCTAGCTCTGTGAAAAATACTACTGGTAGCTTGATAGGGATTGCATTGAATCTGTAGATTGCTATGGGTTGTATACTCATTTTCACATATGTTTTTAAACATGACTGTTCATAAGAAACATACCTGGAGCTTTGGAGAAAAAATCATTTTCTGTGCATTTGTAGTTTTTTAAAAATTCCAGGATAAATTTGATATTTATCTGGATTTTCAAAGCTGATTGCAGGTTTTTCTATTAAATAGTAGTTTGTGTGATATAAAATTCTATTATTTTACTTTTGAGCAATCGTGATACAATGATATTAAGTGAGTAATAGTTACATAATCACAATAGTGAAAGATATTTTTCAGTTTTCACAATCAATACTAGACAAAAAATAAGACAATTACAATCACACGCCATAATAGAAGCGTGATTAACAAAAATATAAAATTGCATACAATTGGGTGGTCAAGCAGAATGATGTGGTAGGTGTAAGTGCATACATGCACAGGTTTTCATCTGCCCAGCTTTTCTATGTCTTTTGGTTGGTGCATTTAATCAACTTACATTTAAGGTAATTATCTATATGCATGATCCTATTACCATTTTCTTAGTTGTGTTGGGTTTANAAAATATAAAATTGCATACAATTGGGTGGTCAAGCAGAATGATGTGGTAGGTGTAAGTGCATACATGCACAGGTTTTCATCTGCCCAGCTTTTCTATGTCTTTTGGTTGGTGCATTTAATCAACTTACATTTAAGGTAATTATCTATATGCATGATCCTATTACCATTTTCTTAGTTGTGTTGGGTTTATTTTCTGTATCTCTTTTCCTTCTCTTGTGTTTCCTGCCTATCTAATGTTCCTTTAGCGTTTGTTGTAAAGCTGGTTTGGTGGTGCTGAAATCTCTTAACTTTTGCTCATCTGGAAAGCTTTTGATTTCTACATCAAATCTGAATGAGAGTCTTGCTGGGTAAAATATTCTGGGTTGTAGATTCTTCCCTTTCATCACTTTAAATATATCATGCCATTCCCTTCTGGCTTGTAGAGTTTCTGTTGACAAATCTGCTGGTAGCCTGATGGGTGTTCACTTGTATGCTATTTGTCATTTTCCTTTGTTGCCTTTAATATTTTATCTTTGTCTTTAATTTTTGTCAGATTGATTACTTGTCTTGGTGTGCTCCTCCTTGGATTTCTCCTGCCTGGGACTCTCTGTGCTTCCTGAACTTGGTTGACTATTTCATTTCCCATGTTAGGGAAGTTTTCAGCTATTAATCTCTTCAAATATTTTCTCAGGTCCTTTCTCTCTCTCTTCTCCTTCTGGGACCCCTATAATGTGAGTGTTGGTATGTGTAATATTGTCCCAGAGGTCTCTTAGGCTGTCTTCATTTCTTTTCATTCTTTTTTCTATATTCTGTTCTTTGACAGTGATTTCCACCATTGTGTCCTTCAGGTCATTTATCTGTTCTTCTACCTCAGTTATTCTGCTATTGTATTATTCATCTTCTAGTTTATTATTCATCCTGCTTGTTCTTTAATTTTTGTAGGTCTTTGGCAAACATTTCTTGCATCTTCTCCATTGTTTTCTCGAGATCCTGGATCATCTTCACTATCATTATTTTGAATTAATTTTCTGGAAGGTTGCCTGTCTACTTCACTTAGTTGTTTTTCTGGGGTTTTATCTTATCCCTTCATGTGAGACATTCTGATTTTTCAGCATGATTAACTTTCTGTAATATGGTTTTTGTTTAAGCTGCTGTGGGACTGTACTTCTTGCTTCTTCCATCTGCCCTCTGATGGATGAGGCTAAGGGGTTTGTGAAAGCTTCTTGATGGGTGGGACTGGTGATGGGAAGAAGTGGGTCTTGCTCTGGTGGACAGGGCCTTGCTCAGTAAAGCTTTAATCCAATTATCTGCTGATGGATGGGGTTGCCACTCCCTCCCTGTTAGTTTTTTGGCCTGAGGAGACCCAGCCCTGGTAGGGTTAATGGTAACTCCAAGAGGGTTTACACCAAGGGGACTTCCCTGGCCTGATGCTGCCAGTGCCCCTGTCCCTGCTGACCCACCCCTCCACAGGAGACCCTAAAACACTTGCAGGTAGTTTTGGTTCAGTCTCCTGTGGGGTCACTGTTCCTTTCCCCTAGATCTAGGAGCACACAAGATTTTATTTTTACCCTCCAAGACTGGAGTCCCTGTTTTCCCCCTTTCCTGTGGAAGCCATATAATCAAATCCCACTGGGCTTAAGGCCAGTTTTCCTGGGGATTCCCAGTCCCTTTGTCAGATCCCTGGAGTTCAGAACCTTCACAACAGTGAGAGAACTTCTGTGGTATTATTGTTCTTCAGTTTGTGGGGATTTGATTTTATCACGATTGTGCCCCTCTTACCATCTTGTTGTGGCTTCTTTTTTATCTTTGGGTGTCTTTTTTTAATTTTTGGTGGGTTCCAGCAACCTCCTGTTGATGGTTTTTCAACAACTAGTTGCAATTTTGGTGCTCTTGCAGGAGGAGACGAGCACATGTCCTTCACCTCTGCCATCTTGAACTGGAAGTCCTTGGTATTTCCATCTCTTTAAGCATTTTCCAGTTTGTTGTGATCCACATAGTCAAAGGCATTCATGTAGTCAATGAAGCAGAGATTTTTTTTCTGGAATTATCTTGCTTTCTCTATGATCTAATGAATGTTGGCAATTTGATCTTTGGTTCCTTTGCCTTTTCTAAACTCAGCTTGTACATCTGGAAGTTCTCAGTTCAGATGTACAAGCTTAGCTTGAAGGATTTTGAACATAACCTTATTAGCATGTGAAATGAGTGCAGCTGTACACCCTGGTGGCTCAGACAGTCAAGAATCTGCCTGCAGTGTGGGAGACCCAGGTTCGATCCCTTGTGTCAAGAAGATCCCCTGGAGAAGGAAATGGCTATCCACTCCAGTATTCTTTCCTGGAAAATTACATGGACAGAGGAGCCAGGCGGACTATAGCTCATGGGGTTGCAAATAGTCAGACATGACTGAGAGACTAAACTTTCACATTTTAATGATATTGAGGAGAGAAGAGCTTCTTTAAAAAATACAAAATGTGGGGATGGTTTATTACAGGATATTGAATCTAGTTCCTTGTGATACAGAGTAGGACCTTATTTTTTTATGTATATATATACTACTGGTATATAAAGTAGTAGTATACTGTATAAACAGTAGTATCTAAAATAGACCATAAAGATGGCTGAGCGCCGAATAATTGATGGTTTCGAATTATGGTGCTGGAGAAGACTCTTGAAAGTCCCTCAGACAGCAGGGAGATCAAAACCAGTCAATCCTAAAGGAAACCAACTTTAATATTCATTGGAAGGACTGATGCTGATGCTGAAATTCCAATACTTTTGTCACCTGATGTGAAGAGCTGACTCACTGGAAAAGACCCTGATGCTAGGAAAGATTGAAGGCAGGAGGAGAAGGGAGTGACAGAGGATGAGGTGGCTGGATGACATCACTGACTCATTGGACATGAGTTAAAGCAAACTCCAGGAGATAGCAAAGGACAGAGAAGCCTGGCATACTGCAGTTCATGGGGTCGCAAAGAGTCAAACACAACTTAGCAACTGAACAACAACATATACAGTAGTTTATATATGCTAATCCCAGACTCCTAATTTATCCCTCTCCCATTCCTTTCCCCCTTTTGGTAATCATAAGTTTCTTTTCTATGTCTGTGAATTTGTTTCTGTTTCTTAAATAAGTTCATTTGTGTCATATTTTATATTCAGAATGATGTCTTTTAAAACAAACAATAATGGCTATACTGTGGACATTTCAGTTGCCAACCACACCAACATTATTTTTGATAATCAATGGATTATCAAAACAGGAGGGACATTTTTAGAGATTTTAAAATAATTTTTAAAAAGAATACAGAATGTGGAACATACAAAAATAATCAGGCTATACTATCTGTATGATGAGAGAAGCCATGGTCAAATGTGAAAGATAACAGTTACACCTCTGCAATGACAGCTTAACACTCTCCAGAGATAAACTCCTCAGAGAAACAAGCAAACTAGTGAAAAATATTTTTAAACTATTCAGTATCTCTGGAAATTGTCCTAAGGGCAGATAACAAATGAAGAAACATTACTCAAATAAATATAATCAGTAAGAACAGTGAATCTGTGGTATTTGAAC
>SJYA01003272.1:52478-63019 GCA_006410615.1 Neotragus moschatus
CAGAGCCTATTTTCTTTCAAATCACAGCACAAGAAAACTTTCCTTTGGGAGATCTTCACTGACCCCTCAAACTAGGTCAGGTCACCCTGTTAAAGTACTAGGTACCTTTCCCTCCTATCACATACCATAATGAATGAATACACGTAAAACAGTGCTTGACACATAATAGGCACTCAATAAATTGTGTTATTACACTTTAAACATATGTGTGTCACTATTTCAACTATTATTTCATTTATTTAATGAAATTATAGCTGTTCAAGGTGTTAGAGATAAAGGAGTGACTAAAAGAGACACAAATATTATTCTCGACCAATATGAATGTTCCCTCCTGGCTGAAAGATAATATGAAGTCAGAGACAGATGAGCCCACAGAACTTACTAGAGTTGAGGCTAAGTGTATGATGAAAGGATATTGAAAGATCCATTTTAGAAACCTCCTTTTAAAGATAGGAAACCCATCTAAACAATTGTCCACACTTCCATCCTCAGTTCAAAAAAGCGAGGCTCAGTGTGAACTCCTTCTCCCCCTGTTGTTACTCCCCTTTGATGTGAGTGAGACCCGAGAAGGTATTACCTTGGTTTATAGAAGTGCAAAAAAGCAAAATAGCTGTCTGAGGAGGCCTTACAAATAGCTGTGAAAAGAAGAGAAGCAAAAAGCAAAGGAGAAAAGGAAAGATATACCCATTTGAATGCAGAGTTCCAAAGAATAGCAAGGAGAGATAAGAAAGCCTTCTTCAGTGATCTGTGCAAATANAGTGAAGAAGAACTAAAGAGCCTCTTGATGAAAGTGAAAGAGGTGAGTGAAAAAGTTGGCTTAAAGCTCCACATTCAGAAAACAAGATCATGCCATCCAGTCCCGTCACTTCATGGCAGATAGATGGGGAAGCAGTGGAAACCGTGGCTGACTTTATTTTTCTGGGCTCCAAAATCATGGTGATTGCAGTCATGAAATTAATAGACACTTACCCCTTGGGAGAAAAGTTATGACCAACCTAGACAGCATATTAAAGAGCAGAGACATTATTTTGTCAACAAAGGTCCATCTAGTCAAAGCTATGGTTTTTCCAGTAGTCATGTATGGATGTGAGAGTTGNGGGAAGCAGTGGAAACCGTGGCTGACTTTATTTTTCTGGGCTCCAAAATCATGGTGATTGCAGTCATGAAATTAATAGACACTTACCCCTTGGGAGAAAAGTTATGACCAACCTAGACAGCATATTAAAGAGCAGAGACATTATTTTGTCAACAAAGGTCCATCTAGTCAAAGCTATGGTTTTTCCAGTAGTCATGTATGGATGTGAGAGTTGGACTATAAAGAAAGCTGAGCACCGAAGAACTGATGCTTTTGAACTGTGGTGTTGGAAAAGACTTTTGAGGGTCCCTTGGACTGCAAGGAGATCCAACCAGTCCATCCTAAAGGAGATCAATACTGGGTGTTTAATTGGAAGGACTGATGTTGAAGCTGAAACTCCAATACTTTGGCCACCTGATGTGAAGAGCTGATTCATTTGAAAAGACCCTGATGCTGGGAAAGATTGAGGGCAGGAGGAGAAGGGGACAACAGAGGGTGAGATGGTTGGATGGCATCACTGACTCAATGGACATGAGTTTGAATAAGCTCTGGGTGTTGGTGATGGATAGGGAGGCCTGGCATGCTGCAGTCCATGGGTCGTGAAGAGTCAGACATGACTGAATGACTGAACTGATAGAAGTGTCTTTGATTATGTCTCTGAGCTTGACAACCGCACCTCAGGAATTAGGTAGAGCAGCCAGAAAAAATCTCCAAGCATCTGTCCTCTCTGCTCCCCTCCCCACAAGATACACTATCTCTAGCCAAATAGTCATCCTCCACTCCTGGTGTTTAAAAAAAAAATCTGCTGCAGAGTGTGACAGGTCACCATCCCAATTTGAAAGTGCAGAGACACCATCAGAAATGTTGCCCTTCCTTCCCACTGCCCTCAATTCAAAGAACTTTCAGTGTCCCTCTAGGAAGTTGGTAGGTCTAGCTTTCTCCGTATTCCTTTGGTTACCTCAAACTTCTTAAACAGCTTAAGTAGAGGAAGGATAGGCAGACTTGAAGGAATCAAGGAGACACAGATGAAATTCAGTGGAAAAGCCATGGATTACTACAGTGGGTAAGTGCGTAGGATTTGGTGTCACACTGGCTTTAGCATTTTGCCTTGCCACTGAGATACAGTGTGGCTTTAGCCACTTAACATCTCCAAGCCTCTGCTTTTTCATTTGCAGAATGGAGATAGTAAGATTAAATTACCATTGCGTGCATGCTAAGTTTCTTCAGTCATGTCTGACTCTTTGCGACCCTATGGACTGTGGCCTGCCAGGTGCCTCTGTCCATGGGATTCTCCCGGCAAGAATACTGGAGTGGGTTGCCATGCCCTCCTCCAGATAACCATTAGATTGTTGTAAATATTAAATATTATAAGGTACGTAAAGCATTTATCACAATGCCTGGCACCAGAGTAAACACTTAATAAAATGCTGAAATTTTAAGTTTGGCAAATTCTTTTTTTCTAATCACCCTTCACTAAACTTATGAAATCCCTAAAAGGTGCCTGTTCTCCCTCCCTCCACAACCAGATGTCTTGAAAGAAATGGGTCTGTTGTCATTATTACACCTACTTCTTACCTCTTAGCTCACATCTTTCACTCATCATTCCCTACAATAACACTCACTACTTAATATAATCAATCACCTCTGGGTTGTTAATACAGTGAAAATTTTCCAATCTTCATTCAATTCCTTGTCCTTCCTCCCTCCTCTGATACCATGAACCATTCTTTCCTCCTTAAATAGAGTCTTTTCTTTTGATTTTAGTGTCTCTGATTTCCTGATGTCCTTCTTACCTTTTTGGCCATTTATCTGTCTGCATTATAAGGTCACCCTCCTTCACTTAGCCACTAAATGTTTGAGTTTGGGGGGGCTTGGCTCTAAGGACTTTCATTGTCATTCCAAGCTCTCCCTAAGGTAATCATACTCTCATTTTTAATCACCATCTACAAGCTTCAAAGGACATTTACTTCTCATCCCACACTGCCAACAGACCACCAGACTAGAATAACCAACTTTCTATTTAATATACTGAATGTCTCAAAGGCACCTCAAACTCTACAAGACCACATGTGCTCCTCCTCCTAAGTTTGGTTTCCTTACAGGTGGTTTCCTCACCTCTTTCAATCATCTCACAGTCTATGATTTACATACATCAGAAACCTAGGCATTACCTTTGTCACCCTTTGTGCCCTTGCCTTTCACATGTATACTATACATTGCTACGTCTTATAGAGTTTATGCCTAAATATTTATCAAAGTTGTCCTTGTTTTTCTACCTCCACTATACTATTCTTGTCCAAGTTCTCATCATGTCATTCTTTGACTATTTAAACTGCTTCCTAACTGCCACTATTCACATTGACACTGGATTCCTTCCAATCCATATTTTTGGATTGGATATCCAAAATATCCAAATGATATTTTCCAAACAAACATTAGAGCATGTCACATACAGACCCTATTCACTCTACTTGGTTAAAACTTTGTAAAATCTTTCTAGCTCTTGGGAGGAAAACCAAAATACTTGACATGGTCTGAATGAAAATGACCTGATCTATCTCTAAAGGCCAGGAATAAGTGGGATAAAACAGGCACCTAGAACACAATATATAAAGGAATTCTCAACTCAGAGTACTCCAAGTATAGGTTAGGGTGCCTCTTTTAACTTTGCACTACTATTATCTCACCATAGTCCTGGCCCTGTCATTCTTGCCTAATCACCGTAGTCAAAATAATATTGGTTTTCATGGTCCTACGTGCCTTACAGGCATTAGGTCACTGAATTCTTATAAAAATCCTATGAGTGAGTGAGGTTGCTCAGTCGTGTCCGACTCTTTGTAACCCCATGGACTGTAGCCTATCAGGCTCCTCCATCCATGGGATTTTCCAGGCAAGAGTGCTGGAGTGGATTGCCATTTCCTTCTCCAGAGTATCTTCCCGACCCAGGAATCCAACCTGGGTCTCCTGCATTGCAAGCAGATGCTTTACCGTCTGAGCCACCAGGGAAGCAGATTTTAATCGTGTCGAATACAGGTAAGGCACAGAGGGGTTCAGTAAATTAACCACCTGTTATACACTTAATGAGAGAGCTGAGGGCCAAATGCAAGGAGTCCTATTATACAAACCACTANTATCTTCCCGACCCAGGAATCCAACCTGGGTCTCCTGCATTGCAAGCAGATGCTTTACCGTCTGAGCCACCAGGGAAGCAGATTTTAATCGTGTCGAATACAGGTAAGGCACAGAGGGGTTCAGTAAATTAACCACCTGTTATACACTTAATGAGAGAGCTGAGGGCCAAATGCAAGGAGTCCTATTATACAAACCACTATACTCAGCCATTACACTGCTTTTGCATCCTGATCTCACAACACTCTCCTACTTGTTCTCTGTACTCCAATTATATAAACCCTCTCCAGCTCCTTAAACCTGTTGCAATTACTGTGACCATAAAGTTTTCTACATGCTATACCTGTAGTCGGGACTGTTAAGTCATTAATTAACATACTGTTCATCTTTCAAATTTCAGCTTTACTGCAACTCAGTCATCCTCACCCACAAGTCTGGGTTAAGTTACTATTATCTAAACCCACAAGAAGTGTGCTTATCATCAGAGCAATTAAGTCATTTGAATTATACATTCATTACTATGATATTGAAATAAATTTTACCTTATCTGCTTAGTTGTAAGCAAAAGGAGATATAGGATATCTGGCTTTGCTCACCATTATATTCCTTGTAACTGACACATTGCTTGACACATGGCAAATGTTTGACACCTAGTTCTAAAATATACTAAAATTGCACAGGCATTACCAAAGATAAAGAGTTAGGAGAATAGTGTCCTAGGCAGATAGAACAGTATGTGCAAAGCCTCCATGGCAGGAAAGAAACTGGCATGTTTGCTAACCTGAAAAAACTACTGACACTGAAGTAGTCAATGCCATCTAACCAAAGACACCAGGAATACCTAGGGGGTTAAAGAAGTAGTATTTATCACTAATTGCACTAAAGAAGTTAATGACTTGTGGAACCATGAATGTGTGTCAGGACGATCATGTTAGGAAAGACATATTATGTGATTTGAGTTTGGGTTGGGTGATTTGGTTGGTTATGTCCAATGGGAAAATAACACGGTTTAACCATCAGTAGCAGGACCTGTTATCAGCAGCACTGAGGCCTCTGTCTAACCATCATGAGTGGCACACGTCAGCACCTGCTTTTTTCCTTCACGTGACTAAAGAGCANAAAGACATATTATGTGATTTGAGTTTGGGTTGGGTGATTTGGTTGGTTATGTCCAATGGGAAAATAACACGGTTTAACCATCAGTAGCAGGACCTGTTATCAGCAGCACTGAGGCCTCTGTCTAACCATCATGAGTGGCACACGTCAGCACCTGCTTTTTTCCTTCACGTGACTAAAGAGCAGAGAGTTGTGGGGGAAAGTGGCACAAGAACCTGGAGAGGTAGGCAGGGCCAGGCCAGGCAGGGCCTAGAAGACCATGCTGGCAAAGTTGGCCTTTATCTTAAAGCAAAGAGAAATGGAAGAGTGATGTATTTCAATCTGTGTGTTCAGGACTGTGGAGGGGCTGAGATTTTATGCTACTTGCAAATTCATGAGTGAATTTGCTACAGGTTGACAGATCCGACAGAAGCCTCCTGGGGGAGACAAAGAGCTTTCCACTGGCAGCGAAGGCAGAGCATGAGGCTGGCACCAGTGCTGCCTGTGCCAGAAGTCCCCTGGGGGCAAGGCAGGTAGCTGTGGATGCTTCCATGCGCAGAGGGTTGTGATACACAAATGGACCCCTGAGTTTGGGAGATTTCCTGCTTTTGTAGTGAGCAGAAGTACTCCCGTTCCCTGAGGGAGGTGTTATCTCATCCCTCATATCCTCAGGACAAATAAAACCCAGAGAAATCTCCCTGGTTAAGGGCAGTTAGGGCTTTATACTCTTGGCACACCCAGCAAAACCACAAAGGAACACTCAGGGCCCATAGGAGACTTCCATTCCCAGCACTGTCTTGTTGAAAAGGCCAACATTTGGGGAACCTGCTCATTACACGGAGAAAACGAACACGAATCATGGACTTAGACCATCTCTGACCATTCCCATCAGGCTACAAACCTGCTATATTCCTCCTGCGTTGACCCCCCACACTCCCCTGCAGCTATTGCCCCACCTGGTCACCCTATTAATGGGGCCAGGTAATGTAACACACCCCAGGATAACTCCAGTGAGAGAGTATGTACAGAGACAGTGGCACCTTGCTGAGCGAAAGGAGAAGCACCCAACCCCATGAAGAAGGAAGGACAGGTGGAGACAAGGAAGATGATGTCCTGGGCTGGGGACACGGAAGATGCCTGAACCCCTGGGCACTGGTGCTCCATGAGGCATGCAAGGCACCCCAAGAGGTGTTTTTGAGGGCCTGGTGAAAAGTGGACACAACCCAGAAGAGAGGCACCAAACCCTCCCAGCAACTTCCAGGCCTACCTCTTAGAGANTGGGAAAGATTGAGGGTAGGAGGAGAAGGGGACGACAGAGGATGAGACGGTTGGATGGCATCACCGACTTGATGGACACGGGTTTGGGTGAACTCTGGGAGCTGGTGATGGATAGGGAGGCCTGGCGTGCTGCGGTTCATGGGGTCACAAAGAATCGGACACGACTGAGTGACTGAACTGAACTGAATGCTACGGAAAATGCAAGAGGGTAGTGTATCCTCTATCCCTATTCTCTAAAAAGTTTATATAATGTTGGAATTATCCCTTATTTAAATATTGACAGAACTCATTTATGAAGCTGTTTGGGCTTAGAGGTCATCTGTGGAAATATTCTGTTCCATCTATTTCATCTTTTTATTTCAAATCATGTTTTTTTAATATCTCCTCTAAGTTCTATTAAGTTATATTTTTGTTTTTGTTGCTGTTGCTTAGTCACTAAGTTGAGTTCAACCCTTTTGTGACTCCCTGCACCCCACCCGCCATGCACTGTAGCCTGCCAGGCCTCTCTGTCCATAGGATTTTCAAGACAAGAATACGGGAGTGTGTTGTCATTTCCTCCTCCAGGGGATCTTTCAGACCCAGGAATCAAACCCTTGTCTCCTGCATTGACAGGTGGATTCCTCACTGCAGAGTGACCAGGGAAGCCCCCAAGTGGTATTTTACTGTGTGTAAAATACAGTTGTATTTTATTAAGTTGTATTTCCCACTTCTGCGTCATTTTCATATTTGGCATAAAGGTCTCTAGAAATGTTATCTCATTTGAATCCTGGTGTTAATAAATTTTGCCTTTATTCATTTTTCCCTTGAAGTCTGACTAGAGGCATATCCATTTTAGTGGCTATACAATGTTGTGTTAAAATGCTCTCTTGTATGTATGTTTTCACTTTCATTATTTTGGTTTTAATGATTCTTTGATCTTATTTGCATTTATCCCCTTATTTTTTAACTTCTCAAGATGGATGATAATTCATTATCTGCTATTCTTATTTTCTTTTCAAAAATTTATTATTGAGATATAGTTAATATACAACATTCCTAGGTTTAGCTGTATAATGTAATTTTTTTCAGATTTTATTTTATTTATTTATTTTACTTTACAATATTGTATTGATTTTACCATACATCAACTATTTCTATATATTTAAGAATGATCACCACAGTAACTCTATTTAATATCTGACAGCATTCATAGTTCCAAAATATGTTTTCTTTTGATGAGAAGTTTTAAGACTGACTCTTACTGTTCAGCTGCACCCTGCAGGCCTATAAGGCCTGTGCTTGCCCAGCTTCAGAGACATCAGTGTTTTAATGGATATGGGGGGATCTTACATGTCTGAAGCAAGGTCGTGAAGTGATACCTCACTGTTTGTTGTGGATGGTGGACTGGATGTGGCTGCAGCCTTCGCTCTGAGGAAGGGAAGATGGCCAGTTATAGGCAATTGATGTCAGATTGGCTCATTGGTTACCAGGGAAACTAGCAGAGGAGCATGACCCTCACTGCCCCACTGATAAGAACACTCATTATTAGTAGCTGGGGCCTGGGGCAAGTATGTGGGAAGGTCAGTCATGTGAGTAGGGTATAGGTGAACCAGGCACTGGTCAAGCAAGGAATGGACAGAGAGCAAGACAACAGCCATCTTGAGAGGTCTGATCATACACTTATCAACTCTCAAGCCCAGTGGAAGCCTGAAACTGCAAACAATACTGAACTCTATATATATACTATGTTTTTTCCTGTACATAAATACATATGCCAAAGTTTAATTTATAAATTAGGCACAATAAGAGAATATTGAAGTTGCCAGCATCACTGCTCAGGTACTTTGGGCCCAGTATTAAGTAAAATAACAGTTACTGAACACAAGCACTGTGATACTACCACACATCATCCAGATGGCTGTGAAGGGGATATGTTCATTTTCTGGTGGGATGCAGCAGGACAGTAGGAGATTGCATCACACTACCCAAAATGGTGTTACATCTCTGTTTCCACCTAGTTGAATGTGCTTTATCATTTGCACCCAGATAGATATGAAAGTGAAAGACTCTTTGTGCCCCCATGAACTGTGGCCACCAGGCTTCTCTGTCCATGGATTTCTCCAGGCAAGAATACTGGAGTGGGTACCCATTCCCTTCTCCAGGGGATCATCCCAGCTCAGAGATTACACCTAGGTCTCCTGAATTGCAGGCAGATTGTTTACTGTCTCAGCCATCAGGCAAGCCCTCTCAGATAAATGATGGAAAGTAAAATGGGAGCTGATTTATTTATGGTTCAGCCACCTGACTCAGAGGGTGTAAGTTGTTGGGGTCTCAACTAAAATGAGGGATGGCTTTTGGTTAGCTCTGAGACTTAAAGCACAGCTCACTTTTATAGCTGTTTATTTTTATGTAAACAACTCTGGATAGAAGCTGTTTTCAGTGGTAGGCTTGCTCTGCCGGTCCTGTCTTCTCCTGAGAGATCCAGTAATTGCACAGAGTAATTCCTCAGGATCCTCTTTGAACCAAGCTGATTTAATTTTTTTCCTTTATGTATCCACTAAGCTTTCAGTTACTCTCAGCAGGCACACTGTCCCTTGCAACTGACTTCATATTTATCAGAATATAAAGTCTGTTATCTTCATGTAGGTGCTGAGTGTAATATGATACATCACTTAGATCTATCTTCATTGTTATTTATTTTGTTCCTCTATGTTGTTATTAATTGTCTGTGCTTGATCTATCATGCCCTGAGAGAGGCCATGGCAAGTCTCATACTGCTAATTTGTGTCTGTCAGAATCACAAGTGTTATACCATCCTAGGAAATTGTATTCTTCTGCAATAAAATATACCCTTCTTTGTCTGGTGTATTGTGTCTCTTCTTCATTCATGCTTTCCTAGTTTTAAATTGTTATTTTAATGTAATTATATTGTTTCCTTTTTCCTTTCTTCCTTCCTCTCTTTCTTTCACATTATTTGCATTTGTCTGGAAAATCATCTTGCTGAGGCTGAACTATCCCCTTCATGGATCACAGCCTTGTCTTGAAGAAGGGGCATGTGTAACTCAGTGAAATTATGAGCCATGCTATTCAGGGTCCCCCTAGACAGATGGGTCATAGTGAAGAGTTCTGAAAAAACATGATCCACTGGAGGAGGAAATGGTAATCCACTCCAGTATTCCTGCTGAGAGAACCCCATGAACAGTAAGGAAAGGTAAAAGTATATGACCCTAGAAGATGAGGCCCCAGGTCAGGAGGTGTCCATTATGCTACTGGGGAAGAATGGAGGGCAATTACTAAAAGCTACAGAAAGCATGAAGTGGCTGGGTCAAAGCAGAAATGACACTCAGTTGTGGATGTGTCTGGTGGTGAAATTAGTCCTATGTTGTAATGAACAATTTTGCATAGAAACCTGGAATGTTAGATCCAGGTAAACTAGACATCGTAAAGCAGGAGATACACTATGGCTGATTCATGTTGATGGTTTATAGAAACCAATGCAATACTATAAAGCAATTATCCTTCAACTAAAAATAAATAATTTTTTTAAAAAGAATGTAAAATTTAGGGTTATGGATTCTTTCCTAAAGAACTCAAAAAATATTGGTCAAGGACACAATCTCTTAGTTACAAGATGAATAATTTCTGGTAATCTAATGTACAGCATTGTGATTGGATGTAATTGTACTTGGCATTGCAAGGAAGAGTTTGTATGTGCTGTCACCACAAGAAACAGGTAATTATATGAGGTGATGGTTATGTTAATTAATTTGATTGTCTTTATCATTTCTTTATGTATATGTCAATCAACCATCACATTGTACAACCACCAAAATAAACAGGATTTGAAAAAATGACATACCACTTACTTATGTCCTCTATGGTTTGAGACAAAAAAATCTACTATTGCTAGAATCTGTTTTCCTCTCTAAATAATATGTCACTTCTGAGTGTTTTATTTCTTGATTATTTTCTTGCTCTTGAGCTT
>SJYA01003272.1:63808-86614 GCA_006410615.1 Neotragus moschatus
ACATTTAGTAGTAATAACTCCTTAGGCTTCTCATGGTTATGACAGTTACGTTGATATGTTTTTTCAATGCTCCTGACAATCTAAAAATAATATAGCTATTTCCAATTCTTTTGCTTATTGTTAGAATGATATGTTTCTTTTCCATCACTTTATCCTATCAGAAACAGTTATTACAAAATGGATTAATATAAACTGGGGACACACATATATTTAGGCTGATCCATGTGAATGTATATCAGAAACCAACACAATATTGTAATTATGCTTCAGCTGAAACTAGAAAATTTAAAATGTGTTCTTGTTGACAATGCTTACTTGTGAATTTATAAAATCCACTATGACATTTATTTGGAATATATAGACCTTTCAGTTCAGTCACACAGTCGTGTCGGACTCTGTGACCACATGGACTGCAGCATGCCAGGCCTCCCTGTCCATCACCAAATCCCAGAGTTTACTCAAACTCATGTCCTTTGAGTCACTGATGCCAGCTCATCCTCGGTCGCCCCCTTATCCTTCTGCCTTCACTTTTCCCAGCATCAGAGTCTTTATAAATGAGTCAGCTCTTTGCATCAGGTGCCAAAGTATTGGAGTTTCAGCTTCAACATCAGTCCTTCCAGTGAATATTCAGGACTGATTTACTTCAGGATGGACTGGTTGGATCTCCTTGCAATCCAAGGGACTCTCAAGAGTATTCTCCAACACCACAGTACAAAAGAATCAATTCTTCGGCACTCAGCTTTCTTTATAGTCCAACTCTCACATTCTTACATGACCACTGGAAAAAGTATACCCTTTACTAGATGGACCATTGTTGGCAAAGTAATGTNTATTCAGGACTGATTTACTTCAGGATGGACTGGTTGGATCTCCTTGCAATCCAAGGGACTCTCAAGAGTATTCTCCAACACCACAGTACAAAAGAATCAATTCTTCGGCACTCAGCTTTCTTTATAGTCCAACTCTCACATTCTTACATGACCACTGGAAAAAGTATACCCTTTACTAGATGGACCATTGTTGGCAAAGTAATGTCTCTGCTTTTTAATCTGCTGTCTAGATTCGTCATAACTTTCCTTCCAAGGAGTAAGCATCTCTTAATTTCATGGCTGCAATCATCATCTGCAGTGATTTTGGAGCCCAGAAAAATACAGTCCGCCAGTTTCCACTGTTTTCCAATTTATTTGCCATGAAGTGATGGGACCAGATGCCATGATTTTAGTGTTCTGAATGNGATCATTCTGTCATTTTTGAGATTGCATCCAAGTACTGCATTTCAGACTCTTTTGTTGACTATGATGGCCACTCCAATTCTTCCAAGGGATTCTTGCCCATAATAATAGATGTAATGGTCATATGATTTAAATACACCCATTCCAGTCCATTTTAATTCGCTGATTGCTAAAATGTCAATGTTCACTCTTGCCATCTCCGGTTTGACCACTTTCAATTTGCCTTGTTTCATGGACCTAACATTCCAGGTTTCTATACAATATTGCTCTTCATATCATCAGACCTTGCTTCTATCACCAGTCACATCCACAACTGGGTGTTGTTTTTGCTTTGGCTGCATCCCTTCATTCTTTCTGTAGTTATTTCTCTACTTATCACCAGTAGNTCAATGTTCACTCTTGCCATCTCCGGTTTGACCACTTTCAATTTGCCTTGTTTCATGGACCTAACATTCCAGGTTTCTATACAATATTGCTCTTCATATCATCAGACCTTGCTTCTATCACCAGTCACATCCACAACTGGGTGTTGTTTTTGCTTTGGCTGCATCCCTTCATTCTTTCTGTAGTTATTTCTCTACTTATCACCAGTAGCATATTGGGCACCTACCGACCTGGGGAGTTCATCTTTCAGTGTCCTATCTTTTTGCCTTTTCATTCTATTCATGGGGTTCTAAAGGCACAAATATTGAAGTGGTTTGCCATTCCCTTCTCCAGTGGACCACATTTGGTCAGAACTCTCCACCATGACCCATCCGTCTTAGGTGGCCCTACACGGCATGGCTCATAGTTTCATTGAGTTAGACAAGGCTGTGGTCCATGTGATTAGATTGATTAGTCTTCTTGATCGTGGTTTTCAGTCTGTCTGCCCTCTGATGGAGCAGGATAAGAGGTTTATGGAAGCTTCCTAATGGGAGAGACTGACTGAGGGGGGAATTGAGTCTTGTTCTGATGGGCAGGGCCATGCTCAGTAAATCTTTAATCCAATTCTCTGTTGATGGGTGTTCCATCCCTGCTATTTACCTGGGGCCAAACTATGGTATATGTAATGAAGATAATGGTGAAAGAAAAGTGAAAGTGAAGTCAGTGAGTGAGTGACTGACTCACTGACCTAGTCATGTCTGAACCTTTGTGACCCCATGGACTGTAGCCTATCAGACTTCTTCATCCATGGGTTTTTCCAGGCAAGAATACTGGAGTGGGTTGCCATTTCCTTCTCCAGGAGATCTTCCAGACCCAGGGATTGAACCCACATCTCCCACATTGTAGGCAGACACTTTACCTTCTGAGCCACCAGGGAAGATAATGGTGACCTCTTTTAAAAGATCCCATGCATGTTCTGCTACACTCAGTGCCCCCAAACCCTGAAGCAAGCCACCACTGACCCACGCTTCTGCTGGAGACTCCTGGACACTCACAGGCAAGTCTGGGTCAGTCTCTTGTAGGGTCACTGCTCCTTTGCCCTGGATCCTTTTGCACAGGGTTCTGTTTGGGCCCTCCACGAATCTATTTCCCAGTCCTGTGTAAGTTCTGGCAGCTCAGTGGTGGGATTAATGGCAACCTCCTCCAAGAGGGCTTATGCCCTCAAGTCTGCTGTATCCAGAGCCCTTGTCTCTGTGGCAGTCCACTGCTGACCCATACCTCCACAAGAAACTCTCAAACACAGTTCTGTCTCAGACTCTGTGGGGTCCCTGGGTCCTGGTGTGCACAAGGTTTGTTTGAGCCCCCTGAATGTCTGGCAGTAATGGGGTTTGATTCTAAACATGAATTCCCCCCTCCTACCGCCTTGCTGGGGCTTCTCCTTTGCCCTTTGAGGGTATCTCCTCACAGCCGCTCTAGCACCTACCATCTTACTAGGGTTTCTCTGACCTTGGATGTGGGGTATCTCCTTTCAGCCTCACCACTCCAGCACCACACAGCTGCTTTCAGAAAGTGATTATTGATATAGCTTTGTTAAAATCAAATATGTTTGTAGCTGTTCTCTATCCATTATAAGAAGCTTCTTTTCCTGCCTTCTACAATTGTAATGGAATGTTTTATATTAAGCCAATTCATTTATCAAGCTTCAGTGGTGGATCAATGATAAAGAATCAACCAACCAATGCAGGAGCTGTCAATTGGATCCCTAGATTGCAAAGATTTCCTGGAGAAGAAAATGCAACCCATTCCAGCATTCTTACCTGGGAAATCCCATGGACAGAGGAGCCTGATGGGCTACAGTCCATGGGGTTGCATAGAGTCAAACATGGCTGAGCAACTGAGCATGTAATATCTATGGAGCCCTTGCTGTATACTGGTCACTCTGCCTGGGTTCTGCCAATATTATGCAGAGACAGACTTAAATTCCTTTTCCACATGAATCCATCTGGCCCTCAGGAGACACTTGTGGCTCCTGACCAAAAAGTCCTCAAGATTTTAAAATATTGTTATGGTGGTAAATGTATACAGAGCATAACATTTGCTCTTTCAACCATTTCAAGTGTACAATTCAATGGGATTAAATAGATTCACAATATTGTGCAACTGTCACCACTCTTTCCAAAATTTTTCATTCCTTTGCAAAAGTACTGTCCACACTGAACAATAATCCCCCCAACCATACCACTCAGTCCATGGCATTCTCTAACCTACTTTCAACTGTCTCTATGAATTTCCCTTTCTACACATTTCATTTCGGTAGAACCAACATTTGTCCTTTGCATTCTGTTTATTTCACTCAACATATGTTTTCAAGGATAACCATCTTGTAGCATGCCTCCAAAAGACACACTAAAGCACAGAAATAACAAAGTTTCCATGTTCTTTTGGTTTGATAAGAAAAATTTGGAAGCAGCCTTTGCTAGCCCACTGTAGGCATGTGCATAATTCACTGTATGTCTTTCCAGCCACATCTCTAGCATTTTAGGGGAATGTTGCATTTCCCCTCCTCCTGACAAGCCTGCCAAGTAATGGATGTGATGTTTCAACAAATGAGTGAGTGAGAATGTTCTGAATCCTACTAGACAGAAGAGAATTAAAAAGGCTTTTCATCACAGACCATTTATTTTCTACACGGAATTAAATTAAGTGAAATAAGAAATTATCCACACTGATTTCTCAGACCTCTAATAGTAACTTTTCTCAGTAGGTGAAATACTTTAAGATTAGAGCAGCGCAATTGTACACTCCCTTCCAAACCTCATCAAAGAAGCTCAGCATCTCATGTAGGAAAGAGAAGAAAAACAGATATTTCTAGGCTCAATCTCTGTAGAAACAGTCATCATTTCTCTCCCTTTAGGTCACTCTTTTCTGATAAAAAACCCTACAAGATGAACACCAATAGCACTAATCTACTACTTCTCCTTTCTCACTTCAGTATCTGAAGCCTTTGCTTCTTTTATTTCATAAGGAACAACATGGAGCATGCTTGGAACAACAACATGCATGAAACAATTAATATCAATAATATATAATAGAGTTAATAAAGAAGGAGTCCCCCTAATGTCTGTTCTATTTTCTTGTTCTTTCTTACCTACAGAATCTACTGTGAGGAGAAATGCTTCCACCATACAGTGCCTTGATTTCCTAGTGAGGGCTCAGTAAGTCTGTAATAGGGTCTCAGAGGAAGGAGAAAATGTCTTGTCTACTGGTAAGTCTCAATGGCTTTTCATGACATATGAAAAACTTAATTAAAATTTAATGATATATCATTAAAACATCCAAAGACTAGACTCTGAGCTTTTCCCACAATGATGGGAAGGTCCCTGTCTTCTCATATTCTTCTGAACAGACTTATGGAGTGAGAACTGATCAGTCTACAAATGGTGTTCAGCCACAGGCATGTACTTAACTAGGGGATAGGGAGGGTTCAGTCAGCAGGATCTATATCTCACAAGACCCAAGTCTTAAAGGATGGAGGTTAAGGACAGAGGAGAATTGGGTCACAATATTCTGGCATTGGGTCAAATATGTCAGGGGAGCAAAGCTGACACAATAACCCACCCTATCTCTGTGAGTGGCAATTTTCTACTGGCATGAAATGGCATTATGAGACACAAGAAAGGTTTGTGGGATCTATACTTCATGTTATGGCAGGAGTTCTGCTGGACTCAGCAGGTGCTCATGGGATGAATATACATCAAGCTCATTCCTTGTGAACAGGTGACCAGACCTGCTGTCTATGTGATCCCCTTGGCAGCACCTCTACCTATGGTCAGTACATCAAGCTTCACATATCCTGAGTTAGGCCCTGAAGTCCTCTCTTAGCCCATAATGGAGTTCCCATATTCACAATTTTCACTTGTGACCTTGTGTGCAGAATGGCGAGTGTGGGACAGGAGCAGTTGTGAGCCACTGGGTGACCCCTAACTCTAGAGGCATCATCTACCATCACAGTAGGGCCAGAACCAAAGTAGGCCCCCTTCATGAATTGGAATATGCCCAGCACAGTGCTGAGCAAACTGGACTTCATTCCTTTGCCCTGTCAATATTTCCCACAGTGATTTTGGTGAGCTAGGGAGTGGCTGTTAGAACCCCTGGCAGAGGTGCAAAGTAATGTGTGGTGGAGCCACTAATAAGAATCCAAACATGCCACCTTGCCCTTCCTCTAAGAGGCTCTAGTCCTTCATGAAAACAAGGAGATAGGAGAACAAGATGGCAGAGTAGTAGGTGGATGTGGAGTACATCTCTCCCCGTGGATACGTCAGGAATACACCTTCAGACATATAAATGCATGCAAAACACCAGCTGAGCATGGGCAGGAGTACCTGACCAACAGAAAAGAATATATAGGCTCACGAAAAACTCGGTAGGATGAAGGAACTAGGAGGACAACAGGAGTATTAGTAGGACTGGACCTGCCCTCGCCTGGTAGGGGAACTGAAGCAGAGGTCCAGTCCCCACATGGGGTAGTTGTCTTAGTCAGAGGGGAAACATTTAAGGCTGAGAGTGAAACAGCTGATCTGTTGCAGCCTAAATGGAATGAGAATCAGACAGTCCTTGCCACAGAAGTACATACCCTGGACAGGGACATAGATTACCTGGAAGGTGCAGAGGCCGGGAGCTGAAGTTTAGGGATTGCACCACAATCCCAGGGCAAGGGCTGCTGTTGACTGCAGAGAGATGGATCAAGGGGATGTGAGGGATTAGACTGTGGTGGGAAACGCCTGTGGAGGAAAGATGGGCAGCCATGGAAGCAAGGTGAAACTGCTGAGTCATGCCTAGGGGGTGGAGCCATCACCATAGCCTCTTTCTCCCCACTCGCCAGCATTGGCAGCTGAACAATAGAGAGGCTGACCCATCAAACGACTGATGCTCAAAACTACAGACTAGGACCCCACCCAGAGTGTCCCTTTAAGTGCCTGATGCACCAATCTACAGAGTAGGACCCCAGCAAGGAGGTCCCCTCTATGTGCCTGATGTGCCAAACAGCAGAGAAGGACCCCAGGCAAGGGATCCCTTTAAGTGCCTGAATGGGCAGAGCTACGGAGAAAGACTGGCCAAAGAGACCTTCTGATCCCCAGCTACAAGAGGATCGGAAAAAAAAGACTCTGATAGGGCCATAACTCCAGCGGCAAAGGCAGTCCACTTCCCTGCACACTTGTCGCTGCCAGGGTCCCTGCAAGCCAAGCAGCTGTGCCACCTTCACGCTCAGCTCTCACTGGGGCAGAGATGCAACAGGCAAAAAGAAGTCTTGCGTCTATGCACTCAGGGTCGCTTCAGTGTGTTTGACTCTTTGCGACCCTGTAGACTGTGGCCTGCCAGGCTTCTCTTTCAGGGAGGGAGCTTCTCCAAACAAGAATGCTGGAGTGTATTGGCCAATACTGGTTGCCATATCCTTCTAGAGCACTATATTTCCTGCTGCCCTAGCCGCCAACTCCCCTGAGTACCTGGTGCTGCCAGAACCCCTGCAACCCAAGCAGCTGCACCACCACCACACCTGGCCCTCACAGGGGCAAACCCAAGTCCTCCAGGGCAGCCTCAAGAGCAAACCCCAGTGGACGACCCACAATCAGATGTAAATAAAACCACAATTGAAACCCAGGGGAGCGTGACTAAGGAAGAAGACCCAAAACCTTCCCACAAGCTGTACAAACTGCATATTAAATCCACATGATCAACTAGGCAGACTGTGTATCTGTGGAATATATAAAAGGTCATAGAGAGCTCCCACAAAAGAAAACGCACTAGTTCTGATAGCTGTGGACATTGGAGGCAAGAACACGGAGGAGTAGGACCAGGTTAGAATCTGACCTGCCCCAACAACAAGTCCAGAGATCAGCACAGTGTTGGAGGGCATCCTAGGGAGGTGAGGTGGACTGTGACTCCCAGTGAGGGAAAGGACTCTGAAAACAGTGACTCAAGAAAAACATTTTTTCTCCTTACTTTTTGACTTGTTCTGTAGAGTCTTTTGGATTTTGTTTCTTTTTTTCCCCCCCTTTTTGTTTCTCCTGTGTTGTGGTTGCCGATTTTATTGGGACTATGAAATTTAGTTAAACTTTTGAGCTTGCTTTTTCTTTTTTTTTCCCTCAGTCACATTTTTTATGGTTGTTATAAACCTCTGCCTCTATCTTGGGCTTTTGCAGTTCTGAAGAGTTTTCCATTTTTTTCTTTTCTCTTTTTTTAATTTTAATTTTTTAAACCTATTATTATTTTTCTACTTTTATTCTTCTGTTTTCTTTTCCTACTGTTCTTTTCCCCTTGCAGTTATCTTTAATGTATATAAATCTTCTTTATCTGCCTACAATTAACTTTGCATATCTATTCTTTCTTTCCTTTCCTTTCAAAATAGTCATTAGTTTTATTTTCACTGCTTTATTCCCCAATTGACACCTTGCTTTTGTTTGGTTTTCCAGTTCATGCTTAGTTAGTTTGGTTCTGGTAGACATATTTTTTGCTTTCATTTGTCCACTGGGTCAATAAAAATAAAGTACTGTTTTGATTTTGTTTGTGAGTGTATATGTGTATTTTCAGTCACAGTTTTTATTGTTGTTATAAACCTCTGCCTCTACGTTAGGCTTTTGCAGTTCTGTGGATTTTTTCTTTTTATTTCTTTTCTAGTTTTAAAATTTTAATGTTTAAACCTATTATTATTTTTTCTACATTTATTCCTTTGCTTTTCCTACTATTCTTCCCCCCTCTTTAATGTATATAAATCTTCTTTATCTACCTCTGTTTACTTTGCATATCTATATTTTCTTTCTTTCCTTTCCTTTTAACATGTTTGTTAGTTTTATTTCCATTGCCTTCTTCCCTAGTTGTCACCTTGCTTTAGTTTTGTTTTCCAGGCTGTGCTTTAGTTAGTTTTGTTCTGGTAGATATACTTTTTGTTTTCCTTTGTTTGCCGGGTCAATCTATTGTACTTTCTTTTTATTGGACTATTTTGATTTCGCTTATGGGTGCATATGTATATGTGTATATTGTCAGACTTTCTATTGTTGTTATAAACCTCTGCCTCTACATTGGGCTTTTGCAGTTCTGTGGAGTTTTCCTTTTTATTTCCCTTTTTTCTTTCTTCGTCCTTTTTTTTCTTTTCTTTTCTCTTTTTTGTAATTTTAACTTTTAATATTTTTAAACCTATTATATTTTTTCTACATTTATTCCTTTGCTTGCCTTTCCTACTGTTCTTTTTCCCCTGCAGTTAATCTTTATTGTATATAAATCTTCTTCATCTACCTCTACTTAACTCTGCATATCTATTTCATCTTTTCTTTCTTTCTTTCCTCTCAACATATTTGTTAGTTTTGTTTTCATTGCTTTATTCCTCATTTGGCAGCTTGCTTTAGTTTTGTTTTCCACTTTGTGCTTTAGTTAATTTTGTCCTTAACTGGTAAATATAATTTTTCATTTCCTTTTTCTTGCTGAGTCATTCTGTTGTTCTTTATTTCTGTAGCACTATTTTTACTTTGCTCATGGGTGTATATGTATATGTGTATATTCCATTGTTTTAATTATTGTCTGACTTAGTAACTGCCATTTGTCTTGGATTCATCTCTGGTTTCTTGTTTTTGGGTATTTGATTTAATCTCACTTAACACCATAACAAACCACTTGTGGAATCTTCGTTACTGACCAGAGATCAAGCCCTCAGCTTTTGGAATGGGAGCACTGACTCCAAGACCCTAGACTATGAGAGAACTTACTGTAGGGAGTATCAAGTAGTGAGAACTCACACAAAGAAAACCACTTGAATGCAACACCTGGCATCACCCAACCACCAGTAGCACCCTGTTCAGGACGCCTCATCTAAACAGCAAACAAAACAAAAATACAAATCAAATCAGCAGCAGACAGGATTACCACCTCACTCAGCCTTGCCCATCAGAGGAAAAACAAACAAACGACAAAAACTCAGCACAAATCTCACCCTATACAAACCTTACACAAACCACTGGACCAACCTTAGGAGGGCAAATACCAAAAGGAAGAAAGAATTCAACCTTGAAGTCTGGGAAAAGGAAACCTCAAAAACAATAAGTTAAAAAAAATAATGAAAAGCCGGAGAAATACTACACAAATGAAGGAACAAACTACAAACACAGAAGTACAAATAAATGAAGAGGAAATAGGCAAACTCCCTGAAAAATAATTCAGAATAATGATAGTAAAGATGATCAAAAACCCTTGAAAACAAAATGGAGAAAAATGTAAGAATCAATTAACAAAGACCTAAAAGAATTAAAGAATAAACATACAGAGACAAACAACACAATTACTGAAATTAAAAATACTCTAGAAGTAATCAATAGCAGAATAGAATATCTGAAGCAGAAGAACAGTGAGCTGGAAGATAAAATGGTAGAAATAACTTCTGAAGAGTAGAATAAAGTAAAAAGAATGAAAAGAAATGAGGATAGTCTCAGAGACCTCTGAGATCATATCAAACACAACAACATTCGAAATATAGGGGTCCCAGAAGAAGGAAAGGAAAAGAAAGGATATGAGAAAAAATTTTAAGAGATTATAGTCAAATATTTCCCCAACATGGAAAAGGAAATAGTCAATCAAGTTCAAGAGGCACAAAGAGTCCCATACAAAATAAGCCCAAGGAGAAACACATCTAGACACATACTAATCAAACTAACAAGGACTAAACACAAAGAAAGAATATTAAAAGCAACAAGCAGCATACAAGGGAAGCCCCATACATTTAACAGCTTAACAGGTGATCTTTCAGCAGAAACTCTTCAGGCCAGAAGGGAATGGCAGGATATATTTAATGTACAGAAAGAGAAAAATGTACAACCAAGATTACTCTATCCAGCAAAGGTCTCATTCAAAATTGATGAAGAAAGAAAAAGCTTTTTAGATAACCAAAAATTAAGACAATTCAGCACCATCAAACCAGCTTTACAGAAAATGTTAAAGGAATTTATATAGTCAGGAAATACAAGAGAAAAAAAGATCTACAAAAACAAACCACAAATAATTAAGAAAAATGGCAATAAGAACATATAAATTAGTAGTTACTTTAAGTGTAAATGGATTAAATGCTCCAACCAAAAGACACAGACTTGTTGAATGGATACAAAAATATGACCCATATATATGCTGTCTATGAGAAACCCACTTCAGACCTCAAGACACATATAGATTGAAAGTGATAAGATGGAAAAACAGATTCCATGCAAATGGGAAGCAAAAGAAAGCTGGAGCAGCAATCCTCATATCAGACAAAATAGACCTTAAAATAAAGAAGATTGCAAGAGATAAGGAAGGACACTACATAATGATCAAGGGCCCAATCCAAGAGGAAAACATAACAACTGTAAATATCAATGCACCCAACATAAAAGCACCTCAATACACAAGACAAACAATAACAGACATAAAAGGAGAAACTGACAGTAACAATAATACTAGGGGACTTTAACACCCCCTGGTGGCTCAGATGGTAAAAGCATCTGCCTACAATGCAGGAGACCCAGGTTCGATCCGTGGGTTGGGAAGATCCCGTGGAGAAGGAAATGGCAACCCACTCCACCATTCTTGCCTGGAAAAATCCCATGGACAGAGGAACCTGGTAGGCTACAGTCCATGGGGTTGCAAAGAGTCGGACACAACTCAGCGACTTCACTTTCACTTTTTTTAATACCCCACTCACACCAATGGACAGATCATCAAAACAGAAAATTAATAAGGAAACACAAATCTTAAAAGATACATTAGATAAGATGTATCTCATTGATATCTTCAGGACATTCCATCCAAATGCAGAATAAACCTTCTCAAGTACACATGGAACATTCTTCGCATAGACCACATCTTTGGTCACAAATCAAACCTCAGTAAATTTAAGAAAATTGAAACTGTATAAAACATCTTCTCTGACCACAATGCTATGAGACTAGATATCAATTACAAGGAAAAAAAACTGAAAGATACATAAGCACATGGAGATTATACAACATGTTTCTAAATAACCAACAGGTTACTGAAGAAGTCAAAAGGAAAGTCAAAAATTTCTAGACACAAATGACAGTGAAAACATGACAACTCAAAACCTATGGGATGCAGCAAAGGCAGTTCTAAGAAGGAAGTTTATAGCACTCCAATCCTACCTCAAGAAATAAGAAAAACATCAAATAGACAATCTAACTTTACACCTAAAACAATTGGAAAGAGAAGAACAACAAAAAAAAAATCCCAAAACTAGTATAAGGAAAGAAATCATAAAGAGCCAAGCAGAAATAAATGAAAAAAACAATAGTAAAGATTAATAAAACTAAAAACTGGTTCTTTGTGATGATAAACAAAATCGATAAACCTTTAGCCAGACTCATCAAGGAAAAAAAGAGAAAAATCAAATCAACAAAATTAGAAACAAAAAAGGAGAGGTTACAACAGACAATGAAGAAATACAAAGGATTATAAGAATCTATTATGAACAGGTATATGGCAATAAAATGGATAACCTGGAAGAAATGTATACATTCTTAGAAAAGTTCAATCTTCCAAGACTGAACCAGGAAGAAATAGAAATTAAGAACAACGCAATTACAAGCACTGAAATTGAGGCTGTGACCAAAAATCTCCCCCCAAACAAAAGCCCAGGACCAGATGGCTTCACAGAATTCTGTCAAACATTTAGAGAAGAGCTAATGCCTATCCTTCTAAAACTCTTTCAAATAATTACAGAAGAAGGAACACTTCCAACCTCATTCTATGAGGCCTGACACCAAAACCAGACAAAGACAACACACAAAAAGAAAACTAAGGGCCAATATCACTGATGAATATAGACGCAAAAATCCTCAACAAAATTTTAGCAAACAGACTTCAGCAACACATCTAAAAGCTCATACACCATGATCAAGTTGGGTTCATTCCAGGAAAGCAAGGATTCCTCAATATACGCAAATCAATCAATGTGATATACCATATTAACAAATTGAAAAGTAAAAACCATATGATCATCTCAATAGGTGCAGAAAAAGCCTTTGACAAAATTCAGCACCCATTTATGACTAAAACTCTTCAAAAAATGAGCATAGAAGGAACCTACCTGAACATAGTAAAGGCCATATATAAGCCTACAGCAAACATTATTCTCAATGATGAAAAACTGAAAGCATTCCCTCTAAGATCAGGAACAAGACAAGGATGTCCACTTTCACCACTATTATTCAACATAGGTCCTAGCTTCAGCAATCAAAGAAAGAGAAATAAAGGATATCCTGATTCAGAAAAGAAGTAACACTCTCACTGTTTACAGATGACACGATACTGTACATAGAAAACCCTAAGATAGTATCAGAAAATTACTAGAGCTAATCAGTGAATTCAGCAAAGTGGTAGGATACAAAATCAATACATAGAAATCAATTGCATTTCTATATACTAACAATGAAAAATCAGAAAGAGAAATTAAGGAACCAATCCCATTCACCAGTACAACAAAAAGAATTAAATATCTAGGGATAAACTTGCCTAAGGAGACAAAAGAACTGTACACAGAAAATTATAAGACACTAAAGAAAGAAATAAAAGATGACATAAACAGATGGAGAGATATTCCATGCTCCTGGGTAGGAAGAATCAATATTGTGAAAATGACTATACTACCAAATGCAATCTACAGATCCAATGCGATCTGTATCAACTTACCTACAGAACTAGAACAAAAAATTCACGATTCATATGGAAACACAAAAGACCCCAAATGGCCAAAGCCGTCTTGAGAAAGAAGAATGGAGTGGGATAAATCAAGCTTCCAGACTTCATATTATACTACAGAGCTACACTCATCAAGACAGCATGGTACTGGCACAAACACAGCAATATAGACCAATGGAACAAGATAGAAAGCTCAGAAATAAACCCATGCACCTATGGGTACCTTATTTTTGAGAAAGGAGGCAAGAATGGGGCAAAGACACTCTCTTCTACAAATGGTGCTGGGAAAACTGGACGGCTACATGTAAAAGGATGAAACTAGAACACTTCCTAACACCATACACAAAGATAAACTCAAAATGGATTAAAGACCTAAATGTAAGACCAGAAGCTATAAAACTCTGAGAGGAAAACATAGGCAGAACACTCAATGACATAAATCAAAACAAGATCCTTTATGACCCACCTCCTAGAGTAATGGAAATAAAAACAGAAGTAAAGAAATGGGACCTGATTAAACTTAAGCTTTTGCACAGCAAAGGAAACTATAAGCAAGGTGAAAAGACAATCCTCAGAGTGGGAGAAAATAATAGCAAATGAAACAGCTGACAAAGGATTAATTCCTAAAATACACAAGCAGCTCATACAACTCAATGCCAGAAAAACAAACAACCCAGTCAAAATGGGAAAAAGACCTAAACAGATCTTTCTCCAAAGAAGACATACAGATGACTAACAAACACTGGAAAAGATGCTCAACATCATTCATTAAAGAAATGCAAACCAAAGCTATAATGAGATATCACCTCACACTGGTCAGAATGGCCATCATCAAAAAGTCTACAAACAATAAATGCTGGAAAGGATGTGGAGAAAAGGGAACCCTCTTGCACTGTTGGTGAGAATGTAAATTGATACTGTGACTATGGAAGATGGTATGGAGATTCCTTAAAACACTAGGAATAAAACCACTATATGATCCAGCAATCCCACTCCTAGGCGTATACCTTGAGGAAACCAAAATTGAAAGATACACATATATCCCACTGTTCATTGTAGCACTATTTACAATAGTTAGAACATGGAAGCAACCTAGATGTCCATTGACAGATGAATGGATAAAGAAGTTATGATACATATACACAAGGGAATATTACTCAGCCATAAAAAGGAAGGCATTTGAGTTGGTACTAATGAAGTGGATGAACCTAGAACCTATTATACAGAGTTAAGTGAGTCAGAAAGAGAAAAATAAATATTGTATTCTAACACTCATACACGGAATCTTGAAAACTTGTACTGAAGAATTTATTTACAGGGCAGCAATGGAGAAACAGACATAGAGAATAGACTTATGAACATGGGGAGAGGAGAGGAGAGGGTAAGGTGTATGGAAAGAGTAACATGGAAACTTATATTACCAAATGTAAAATAGATAGCCAACGGTAATTTACTTTATGGCTCAGGAAACTCAAACAGGAGTTCTGTATCAAACTGGAGGGGTGAGATGGGGAGGGAGATGGGAGGGAGTTTCAAAAGGGAGGGGATATATGTATTCATGTTGAGGTTTGATAAAAAACAACAAAATTCTGTAAAGCAATTATCTTTCAATTTAAAAAAATGAAAAAGAAAAAAACAAGGAGATAATGTCATGTCCCTCCTTTGCAAAATTATTGTGAGAACTGAACAATACAGCAGATGTGAAAGTCCTTGGACAGTGTATGTGACTCAATCCTGTGAGTGTATTCCCTTCAGTGCATATTTATTCCTTACTCTTTACTTGATTTTTGGCTCTAGGAGCTCTGCTTCTCCTTTCTCACTGGATTTGTTCCTTTCTGACCCTCGGCATTTCCTACCAATAATCTATGGTAGGAAAAGCTGATTTTGGTCAAAGCAGTAACATGTTTGGTCCCCAGGTAGGACTTGAGATTTCTCCAATCCAATCATGGCTACACCAGAAAACAGTGCAGCAGGGGAATGGAAGTCATGGAGACTTGTGGTATCCTGAAGCAGATTAATCAGAAAATGGGTGCTTCCAGAATTCTTATAGCAAACAAAAACAAAAAGGAACAAACAAGATTCCAATAAACAAACAAACAAAAATAAGGCCCTTTTTATTTTACCTTTAGTTCCAAACTTTCACTTAAATTGATCTGAAGTTAACTGTTTCAAATTCTAATATTTCTCTATATCTAGAAATTTTTATTTCATTATTCTATTTTGTGGATTTGGATATTTTAAACAATTGTTTTTTACAAATATTGTCAAACTTATACATGATGAGTTAACTGTTATAATGAACTCCCATGTAAGTCTCACCCAAATTCAATTTTCATGAGCACTTGGTCAATTTTATTCCATGTAAACCTATTAATTTCCCCACCCCTCTAGGTTTTCTTCAGATGAATCTTAAATGTTTAGTTGGTTAATCCATGTGTATTACATAATATAGCTCGCTAAGATAAAGATTCCTACAAAAGACTACTTTAATGCCACAATACATGCTATTTTTTTTAGCATCATTCCTTTTTTTTATTTTTATTTTTTTCTGTCTCAGGTGTACATGAGTTCCCAATCTTTAACTGCCCCCCCCCACCTCCCACCCCATATCAACTCTCTGGATCATCCCCGTGCACCAGTCCCAAGCATCCTGTCTCCTGTATCGAACATAGACTGGCGATTCGTTTCTTACATGATAGTATACAGGTTTCAGTGCTATTCTCCCAAATCATCCCACCCTCTCCCTCTCCCTCAAAGTCTAAAAGTCCATTCTATACATCTATGTCTCTTTTTCTGTCTCGCATACAGGGTTATCATTACCATGTTTCTAAATTCCATATATATGAGTTAGTATACTGTATTGGTGCTTTGCTTTCTGGCTTAATTCACTCTGTATAATAGGCTCCAGTTTCATCCATCTCATTAGAACTGATTCAAATGTATTCTTTTTAATGGCTGAGTAATACTCCATCGTGTATGTGTACCACAGCTTTCTTATCCATCAACAGATGAATGGATACATGCCATTTTTATAACTGAAATGTTAAAGTGTTAGTCGTTCAGTTGTGGTCTATTCTTTGTGACTCCATGGATTGTAGCCCATCAGGCACCTCTGTCCACAGGATTCTTCAAGCAAGAATAGTGGAGTGGGTAGTCATTCCCTTCTCCATCAGATCATCCCAGCCCAGGAAGGAACATAAGTCTCCTTCATTGCAGGTGGATTCTTTACAATCTGAGCCACCAGGGAAGCCCATTATCATGCCTAGACAAGTGTTAATGACTACTTAGTATCTTCAGTATTCATGGTAAAGTTTTCCTTGTGTGCTCTACTCAGTCACTTCAGTCGTGTTGACTCCTTGCAACCCTATGGACTATAGCTAGCCAGGTTGCTGTCCATGGGATTCTCCGTGGAATAACACTGGAGTGAGTTCTTCTCAAGGGGATCTTCCCATTGCAGGAGATTCCTTACCCACTGAGCTACATGAGAAGCCCAAAGTTTCCCTTGTAAGCCAAAATATAATCAAATTCATGAGGCTAGTTGAGTCACTTGTCCCCCAAGTAATATACTAAGGTCCAGTGAAGGAGAAGGAGTCTTCTTTCTTCAGTCTCCAAATGTAGTATGCATCACACCCAAAACAGCCAAGAGATAATGCCAGTTTCAAGCATCTGGTGGAGGGATGAGCACAGTAATATAATATTGTAATAAAAGAGTTAAGTGTGATGTCAATACACTTCTCTCAGTTCTTTCCCCACATGACCATTGATCTTCACTAACACTGTTTTCCCTTGTGTGGTGGTGTGTGTGGCTGCTCAGTTGTGTCCAACTCTTTGTGACCCCATGGACTGCATCCTGCCAAGCTTCTTAGTCCATGAGATTCTCCAGGCAAGAATATTGGAGTGGGTTGCCATTTCCTCCTCCAGGGGGATCTTCCTGACACAGGGATTGAACCTGTGTCTTTATTCTCTCATAAATGTTAATGTTTTCACCAATTCTGGATCCCGTTTAGTCTAAGGCACTGCAGTTTTTCAATATGCTTGCTAATTCTCTGTAAAATTCCCCCTCTCTTGCTCTCTGTTTCTCATTAGAAATGAATCCTTTGCTCTACAGAGTCATCCACATGCAGCATTTTGCTGATTTCATCTCATTGGCATCATTTAATACACTCTTCTGTCCCCAGATTTTCCGGCAAATTGGAGTTTAGATCTTGTCTCTGGTTCAGTCTTCTGATTTGGCAAGAATGGCTCAGAGGCAGTGTGGCATTCATCCACTGGGAGGGGAATACTGTATGGTTGTCCCTACTTTGGTAGAGTAAGCAGATACTGGTGCTCACTGCCTACAGTGCTTGTGTCATTTGAGGTTGAAAATGGAGGTATTTTCATTCTATCTATGCTTCTTCATTTATTAGATGAAATTCTTCTCTGATGAGACACTTCCCTCATCCACTGTTTGGTAACCAGTGTTATAGTTCATGTGCCACACACAGGATAACAGTCTCATTATTTGCCTCTGCTTACCCAATTTCCAAATAATAAATCTATTTCCTGGCATTTAATCACAGTGACCATGAAGTTATTTGTTCCATTAGAGCCACTATGAACCCCATATTTAATCACAGCTGATGCGTTTAAATCCATTTTTGTTGTTGTTCTTTAGTTTAGTTCAGTCCAGTCGCTCAGTTGTGTCCGAATCTTTGCGATCCCATGGACTGCAGCATGCCAGGCTTCCCTGTCCATCCCCAATCCCAGAGCCTACTCAAATTCATGTCCATCAAGTTGGTGACCCCATTGAACCATCTCATCCTCTGTCATCCCCTTCTCCTCCTGTCTTCAATCTTTCCTAGCATCAGGGTCTTTTACAATGAGTCAGATCTTTGCACCAGGTGGCTAAAGTATTGGAGTTTCAGCTTTGGCATCACTCCTTCCAATGAATATTCAAGGCTGATTTCCTTTAGGATTAACTGGTTGCATCTCCTTGCAGCCCAAGGGACTCTCAAGAGTCTTCTTCAACACTACAGTTCAGAAGCATCATTTCTTTGGCGCTCAGCTTTCTTTATAGTCAAACTGTCACATCCATACATGACTACTGGAAAAAACATAATTTGACTAGACATACCTTTGTCAGCAAAGTAATATCTCTGCTTTTTCATATGCTGTCTAGGTTGGTCATAGCTTTTCTTCTAAGGAGCAAGCATCTTTTAATTTCATGGCTGCAGTCACCATCTGTATTGATTTTGGAGCCCAAGGAAACGAAATCTGTCACTGTCTACATTGTTTCCCCATCTACTTGCCATGAAGTGATGGGACCAGATACCATGATCTTCATTTCATGAATGTTAAAAAAAATTTTGTTTTACTTATAAAATTTTTCTTTTATTTTTAAAGAAGATTTCTAAATTTTAAGCCAACTTTTTCACTGTCCTCTTTCACTTTCATCAAGAGGCTCTTTAGTTCTTCTTTGCTTTCTGCTATAAGGGTGGTGTCATCTGCATATCTGAAGTTATTGCTGTTTCTCCCAGAAATCTTGATTCCAGCTTGTGCTTCATCGAGCCCAGCATTTTCCATGATGTACTCTGCATATAAGTTAAATAAACAAACCAACAATATACAGCCTTGATGTACTCCTTTCCCTATTTGAGACCAGTCTGTTGTTCCATGTCCAGTTCTAACTGTTGCTTCTTGACCTGCATACAGATTTCTCAAGAGTCAGGTAAGGTGGCCTGGTATTCCATCTCTTTAAGAATTTCCCACAGTTTGTTGTGATCCACACAGCCATCTTGTTGTTCTTATTGGCACTCAATTTGTTCCTATGTGATGCAGACTCATAGTGTGAATCTGCCAACACAGAGGCAAGTGCAACGCCAGTGCTCAGTTAGCATGGGTTGAAGTATATCAAAGAACTGAGTGAGGTGTACTNAAGGTGGCCTGGTATTCCATCTCTTTAAGAATTTCCCACAGTTTGTTGTGATCCACACAGCCATCTTGTTGTTCTTATTGGCACTCAATTTGTTCCTATGTGATGCAGACTCATAGTGTGAATCTGCCAACACAGAGGCAAGTGCAACGCCAGTGCTCAGTTAGCATGGGTTGAAGTATATCAAAGAACTGAGTGAGGTGTACTGACATCACACTTGACTGTTTTATTACAGCATTATATTACTGTGCTCATCCCTCCACCAGATGTTTGAAACTGGCATTATCCCCTTGGCTGTCTTGAATATAATGCACACTACATTTGGAGACTGAAGAATGAAGACACCCTCTCCTTCACTGGAATTTAGTACCTTACTTGGAGGACAAGTGACTCAACTAGGCTCATGAATTTGATTATCTTTTTGTCTTACAAAAGTCCTTTCCCCACATGACCATTAATTCTCGCTCACAGTGTTTTCTCTGTGCTCATATATGCCATCATCTGCGGTTGCTCTAGTTTCTGGAACCTTGCATGGCTCACATTTTCCCTTTCCCTGACATACTTCTCTCCTCCATATCATTGTACCAGCACTCTTGTGAAAGTCGTTTATCAGTAAATCTCCAATGGCTTCTTTACTCAGCTTCCTCCCCTCAACGGTTTTTCCAATCATGGCTATGTACTTTGAGGACAGAGTATTTGGGCCTTGATCACATCAAAGACCCTTTAGTAGCTAGCCTCCTTTTCTCCAAAGTTTGGTTTTCTGATTACTAACCTACAACCACAGGCTTGTCTAACTCAATGAAATCAAGCCATGCCCACGGGGCAACCCAAGACGGGCAGGTCATGGTGGAGAGGTCTGACAGAATGTGGTCCACTGGAGAAGGGAATGGCAAACCACTTCAGTATTCTTGCCTTGAGAACCCCATGAATAGTATGAAAAGGCAAAATAATAGGATACTGATAGAGGAACTCCCNACCAAGATAATCATGATGGTGTGATCACTCACCTAGAGCCAGACATCCTGGAATATGAAGTCAAGTGGAAAGCGTCATTATGAACAAAGCTAGTGGAGGTGATGGAATTCTAGCTGAGCTGTTTCAAATCCTGAAAGATGATGCTATGAAAGTGCTGCACTCAATATTCCAGCAAGCTTGGAAAACTCAGCAGTGGACACAGGATTGGAAAGGTCAGTATTCATTCCAATCCCAAAGAAAGGCAATGCCAAGGAATGCTCAAACTACCGCACAATTTTACTCATCACACACGCTAGTAAAGTAATGCTCAAAATTCTCCAAGCCAGGCTTCAGCACTACATGAATCGTGAACTTCCTGATGTCCAAGCCGGTTTTAGAAAAGGCAGAGGAACCAGAGATTAAATTGCCAACATCCACTGGATCGTNCAATGCCAAGGAATGCTCAAACTACCGCACAATTTTACTCATCACACACGCTAGTAAAGTAATGCTCAAAATTCTCCAAGCCAGGCTTCAGCACTACATGAATCGTGAACTTCCTGATGTCCAAGCCGGTTTTAGAAAAGGCAGAGGAACCAGAGATTAAATTGCCAACATCCACTGGATCGTTGCAAAAGCAAGAGAGTTCCAGAAAAACATCTATTTCTGCTTTATTGACTATGCCAAAGCCTTTGACTGTGTGGATCACAATAAACTGTGGAAAATTCTGAAAGAGATGGGAATACGAGACCAACTGACCTGCCTCTTGAGAAACTGTCCTGCCTCATTCATGATAAAAATGCTCACCAAAGTTAGTATAAAGGGAAATATCTCAACATAACAAAGGTCATTTATGACAAACCCATAGCTAATATCATACCCAACAGAGAAAAAGATGAAAGCCTTTTCTCTAAAATCAAGAATAAGAGAAGAATGCCCACCCCTGCCACTACTATATAACATAGTATTGGTAATCCTAGCCACAGCAATCAGAAAAGCAAAGAATAAAATCCATCCAACTTGGAAGGGAAGAAGTAAAACTGTCATTATTTGCAGTGAAGAAATAAAACTGTTCCTAATTGCCAGGGAAGTAAATCTGTCATTATGGCATGATACTATATGTCATTGTTCAGTAAATAAGTTGCATCTGGCTCTTTGAGACCCCATGAACTGCAGCATGCCAGGCTTTCCTGTCCTTCACTATCTCCTGGAGTTTGCTCAAAGTCATGTCCATTGAGTCGGTGATGCCATCCAACCATCTCATCCTCTGTCACCCCCTTTACCTCCTACTTTCAGTCTTTCCTGGCATCATGGTCTTTTCCAATCAGTCAGCACTTTGCATCAGGTGACAGAATATCTTAAAGTCTCCACCAAAATATTATTAGTTTTATCAGTAAAGTTACACGATACAAAACTAATATACCGAAACTTGTTGCTTTTCTATATACTAATAATGAATTATCAGAAAGAGAAAGGAAACAATCTCATTTAAAATTACATCAAAGAATAAAATAGTATGAATAAACTTAAATAAGGACATGAAAGACGTATATTATGAAAATTATGAAACACTGATGAAGGAAGTTGAAGATGATACAAAAAATGGAAAGATATTCCATGTTCATGGACTGGAAGTATTAATATTGTTAAAATATTACCCAGAGCAACTACAGATTTATGCAATCCCTACCATAATTCCCATGACATTTTTCACAAAACTAGAAGAAATAATCCTAAAATTTATACAGAACCCAAAATATCCCAGATTGCCAAAATAATCTTAAGGTAAAAGAACAAAGCTGGAGGTATCACACTCCCTGACTTTTGAATATACTAAAAAGTTAAAGTAATCAAAAACCATGGTACTGACACAAAAACACACACATATCAATAGAACAGAATAGAGGATCCATAAATAAACTCATGTGTGAGCAGGCATGATATGTCGCTTCAGTTGTGCCTGACTCTATGCAACTCTATGGACTGTAGCTTGCCAGGATCTTCTGTCAATGGTGAGTGATTCTTTGGGCAAGAATACTGGAGAGGGTTGCCCTGCTCTCCTCCAGAGGATCTTCCCCACCCAGGGATCAAAACCACATCTCTTATGTCTCCTTCATTGGTAGGTGGGTTCTTTACTATTAGCGACACCTGGGAAGCCCCAAACCATGTAGTTATTATCAATTAATCTGTGACAATGGAGGCAAGATTGTACAATGAAAAAAAGATAGTCTATACAGTAAGCAGCACTGGGAAATACGGATGCAGAGTGTGAGTGCTTAGTAATATCTGACTCTTTACAACCCCATAGACTGTAGCCTGCCACACTCCTTGTCCATGGGATTTTCCAGGCAAGAGTACTGGAGTGGGTTGCAATTCCCTTCTCCAGTGGATCTTTCCAACCCACGAATCAAACCTATGTTACCACTGTCTCCTGCATTGTAGGTGGACTCTTTACCACGGAGACACCGGGAAATCTGGCTGGCTACATGTAAAATAATAAAATTAGAACATCTTCTCATAACATATTTAAAAAAAAAAACAAAAAATGGATTAAAGACTAAAATATAAGACCAGAAACCATAAAACTCCTAGAAAAAAATACAGGCAGAACATTCT
>SJYA01003272.1:119966-152039 GCA_006410615.1 Neotragus moschatus
ATTTAACTTTGTCTATTCTTTCTTTCCTTTCCTTTCCTCTCAACACATTTGTTAAGTTTTTTTTCATTATTTTATCCCCAAACTGGCACCTTAGTTTTGTTTTCCAGTTTGTGGTTTAGTTATTTTTCTTTTGGTAGACATAATTTTTGGTTCCCTTTGTTTATCAGGTCAATCTATTGTACTTTATTTTTGCTGGACTGTTTGATTTTGCTTAAGGATGTATATGTGTATATTCCATCCCAGTTTTTATTGGTGTTCTAAACCTCTGCCTCTATGTTGGGCCTTTGCAGTTCTGTGGAGTTTTCCTTTTTTGTCCTTTTCTCTTTCTTCTTCCATTGTTTTTTCTTTTCTCATTTTTATAATTTTAATCTTTAACTTTCTTAAACCTATTATATTTTTCTACATTTATTCCTATGTTTGCCTTTCCTACTGTTCTTTTCCCCTTACAGTTAATCTTTAGTGTATATAAATCTTCTTCATCTACCTCTTTTTAATTTTGCTTAACTATTCTTTCTTTCTTTCCTTTCCTCTCAACATATTTGTTAGTTTTATTTTCATTGCTTTATTCCCCAATTGGCACCTTGCTTTAGTTTTGTTTTCCAGTTTGTGCTTTAGTTAGTTTTGTTCTGGTAGATATAATTTTTGGTTTCCTTTATTCACTGGGTAAATTTATTGTACTTTAATTTTGTTTGAGTGTTTTGATTTTGCTTATGGGTATATATGTATACGTATATATTCAGTCACAGTTTTTATTGTTGTTATAAACCTCTACATCTATGTTGGGCTTTTGCAGTTCTGTGGAGTTTTACTTTTTTCTTCCTTCTTTTTTTCTTTCATCTGTTTTTTTATCTTTTCTCTTTTTTATAACTTTAACTTAATTTTTTAAACCTATTATATTTATCTACATTTATTCCTTTGTCTTTCTTATTGCTGTTTTCCCCTTGCAGTTAATCTTTAATATATAAAAATCTTCTTGATCTACCTCTATTTAACCCTGCATATGTATTCTCTCATTCTTCTCTTTCTTTCCTTACCTCCCAACATATTTGTTAGTTTTTTTTTTTCCCATTGCTTTATTCCCCACTTGGCAACTTGCTTTAGTTTTGTTTTCCAGTTGTGCTTTGGTTAGTTTTGTTCTTAACTGGTAAATATAACTTGTGACTTCCTTTGCTTGCCAGGTAAATCTATTGTACTTTATTTTTGTTGGAATGTTTTGACTTTGCTCATGGGTGTATATGTAAATATGTATATTCCATTATTTTAATTATTATTTGCCTGATTATGTAACTGCCATTTCTCTGGGTTCATCTTTGGTTTCTCGTTTTTGTATATTTGTTTTAATCTCATTTAATGTCATAACAAACCACTTGTGCAATCTTCGTTCCTGACCAGAGATCAAGCCCTGAGCCTCTGGAGTAGGAGCACTGACTCCAAGTCCCTAGACTACCAGAGAACTAACCCTAGGGGTATCAAACAGTGAGAACTCACACAAAGGAAACCACGGAAATACAAGACTCAGCATCACCCAACCACCAACAGCACCCTGTGCAGGACACCTCATCTAAACAACAAACAGAACAAAAATACAAACCCACTCATCAGCAGACAGGATTACCACCTCACTTAGCCTTGCCATTCAGAGGAAAAACAAATAAACAAAAACTTACACAAATCTCACCCTATAAGGAGCTTACCCAAAGCACAGGACCAACCTTACAGGGCAGAAACCAAAAGGAAGAAATAATTAAACCTTGAAGCCTGGGAAAAAAAGACCTAAAACAAAATAAGTTTAAAAAAATAATGAAAAGACAGAGAAATACTACACAAGTGAAGCAACAAACTAGAAACACAGAAGTCCAAATAAATGAAGAGGAAATAGGCAAATTACCTGGAAAAGAATTCAGAATAATGACAGTAAAGATGATCAAAGACCTTGAAAGCAAAGTGGAGAAAATACAAGAATAAATTAGCAAAGACATAGAAGAATTAAAGAAGAAACATGCAGAGACAAACAATTACTGAAATTAAAAATACTCAAGAAGGAATCAGTAGCAGAATATCTGAAGCAGAAGAATGAATCAGTGAGCTGGAAGGTAAAATGGTGGAAATAACTTCTGAGGAGCAGAATAAAGTAAAAAGAATTAAAAGAACTGAGGATAGTCTCAGAGACGGCTGGGACCATATCAAATGCACCAACATTAGAATAATAGGGGTCCCAGAAGAAGAGAAAAAGAAAGAGTATGAGAACATTTTTGCAGACATTATACTTGAAAATTGTTCCAACATGAAAAAGGAAATAATCAAGTCAAGGAGGCACAAAAAGTCACCANAACATTTGAATTATAGGGGTCTCAGAAAGAGAAGAGAAAAAGAAAGGGTCTGAGAAAGTTTTCAAGAGATTATAGTTGAAAATTTCCCCAACATGGAAAAGGAAGTAGTCAATCAAGTCCAAGAGGCACAGAGAGTCCCATACAGGATAAACTCAAGGAGAAACACACCAAGAGACATACTAATCAAACTAACAAAGACTAAAACACAAAGAAAGAATATTAAAAGCAGCAAGGGAGAAGCAACAAGTAACATACAAGGGAAACCCTATACACTTAACAGCTGATCTTTCAGCAGAAACTCTGCAGGCTAGAAGGGAATGACAGGATATATTTAAAGTACTGAAAGGGAAAAATGTATAACCAAGATTACTGTACCTAGCAAGAATCTCATTCAAAATTGATGGGAGAAATAAAAAGCTTTTCAGACAAGCAAAAGTTAAGACAATTGAGTACCACTGAACCAGCTTTACAAAAAATGTTAGAGGGCCTTAGCAAGAAACACAAGAAATATAGTCAAGAAATACAAGAGAAGACAAGAGATCAACAAAATCTACTCCAAAGAATTAATAAAATGGCAATAGGAACATATGGATCAATAATTACTTTAAGTATAAATGGCTTAAATGCTCCAACCAAAAGACACAGCCTGGTTGAATAGATAACAAAAACAAGACCCATATATATGCTATCTACAAGAAACCTACTTCAGACCTAAAGACACATATACACTGAGAGTGAGAGGATGGAAAAATAAATTCCATGCAAATGGGAAGCAAAAGAAAGCTGGAATATCAATCCTCATATCAGACAAAATAGACCTTAACGAAGATTATAAGAGATAAGGAAGGACACTACATAATAATCAAGGGGTCAATCCAAGAGGAAGACATAACAATTGTAAATATCTATGCACTCAACATAGGAGCACCTCAATATATAAGACAAACACTAACAGACATAAAAGCAGAAATTGAGGTAACACAATAGTAGGAGATGTTAACACCCCACTCACACCAATGGACAGATCACCAAAGGAGAAAATTAATAAGGAAACACAAGTCTTAAATGATACATTAGATGAGATAGAGCTCATTGATATCTTCAGGACATTCCATCCAAATGCAGAGGAACATGAAACATTCTCCAAGATAGACTACATCTTGGCTCACAGATCAAAGCTCAGTAAATTTAAGAAAACTTAAATCATATCAAGCATCTTTTCTGACCACAACGTTATGAGACTAGATATCAATTACAAGAAAAAACTGTAAAGAACACAAGCACGTGGAGACTAAACAACATGTTTCAAGATAACCAACAGGTTACTGAAGAAATCAAAAGGGCAATCAAAACATTTCTAGAAGCAAATGACAATGAAGATACGACAACTCAAAACCTATGGGATGTAGCAAAAGCAGCCAGTCCTAAGAGGGAAATTTACAGCAATACAATCCTACCTCAAGAAACAAGAAAAACACTGAATAGACAACCTAACTTTACACCTAAAACAAATGGAAAAAGAAGAACAAAAAAACCAAAAGTAGCAGAAGGCAAAAAAATCATAAAGATCTGAGCAGAAGTAACTGAAAAAGAAATGAAAGAAACAACAGTAAAGATTAACAAAACTAAAATCTGGTTCTTTGAGAAGATAAACAAAATTGACAGACCTTTAGTCAGACTCATCAAGGAAAAAAAAAAAAAGGAATCAAATCATCAAACTTAAAAATGAAAAAAGGAGAGGTTACAACAGACAATGCAGAAATATAAAGGATTATAAGAAACTATTATAAACAACTATATGGCAATAAAATGGATACCTGGAAGAAATGGACAGATTCTTAGAAAAGTTCAATCTTCCAAGACTAAAGCAGCAAGAAGTAGAAAAATGAACAAACCAGTTTCAAGCACTGATTGAAGCTGTGATCAAAAATCTCCCCCAAACCAAAAGCCCAGGACCAGATGGCTTCACATAAGAATTCTATCAAACATTTAGAGTAGAGCTAATGTCCATCCTTCTAAAACTCTCTCAAAAAAATTGACAAAGAAGACTTCCAAACTCATTCTGTGAGGCCACCATCACCCTGATACCAAACCAGAACCAAAACAACACAAAAAAGAAAACTTCAGGCCAACATCACTGATGAACATAGATGCTAAAAGCCTCAACAAAATTTTAGCAAACAATTCAGCAACACATCAAAAAGCTCATACACCATGACTACTTTGCCATCTGAGCCACCAGGGAAGCCACACCGTGACCAAGCTGGGTTTATTCCAGGAATGCAAGGATTTTTCAGTATACGCAAATCAATCAATGTGATACATGATATTAACAAACTGAAAGATAAAAACCATATGATCATCTCAATAGATGCAGAAAAAGCCTTTGACAAAATGGAATTATAAATTCCACTTGTAATTAAAACTCTTCAAAAAGTGGGCATAGAAGGAACCTATCTCAATATAGTAAATGCCATATATGATAAGCCTAGAGCAAACCTTATTCTCAATGGTGAAAAACTGAAAGCACTGCCCCTAAGATCANGGAATTATAAATTCCACTTGTAATTAAAACTCTTCAAAAAGTGGGCATAGAAGGAACCTATCTCAATATAGTAAATGCCATATATGATAAGCCTAGAGCAAACCTTATTCTCAATGGTGAAAAACTGAAAGCACTGCCCCTAAGATCAGGACCAAGACAAGCTACAGTCCACAGGGTCAAAGAGAGCCAGACACTACAGAGGGACTAACACTTCACTTCATATATATGTGTGTGTGTGTATATATATATACATACATATGACATTTAGTACAAGATATGCAGATGACACCACGCTTATGCTGAAAGTGAAGAGGAACTAAAAAGCCTCTTGATGAACGTGAAAGAGGAGAGTGAAAAAGTTGGCTTAAAGCTCAACATTCAGAAAATGAAGATCATGGCATCTGGTCCCATTACTTCATGGCAAATAGATAGGGAAACAGTGGCTGACTATTTTTCTGGGCTCCAAAATCNCTCTATTTCTTTGCATTGATCACTGAGGAAAACTTTCTTATCTCTCCTTGCTATTCTTTGGAACTCTGCCTTCAAATGGGGACGATGGGAATGTATTATTATGTATTACTGATATTCATCAAATACTTCCTTCACTGTTGTCCTCTACATACTGTGCCTGTTGTCATCATAATGTATGCTTCTTTACCAATCTTCAGCTGCTTTTAAGGTTGACATCTTCCATGTCAGATCTGTATAACTTCTGCCAAAATTTTCTTCCTCTTCTTTATAAAATGCTTTTCTAGGATTTTATCAACCTGGAATCATAGTTTACAGTACAGAAACCAAATCTTCTTAATACTTTTTTCAGAGCCAGTTATTTATTTCTCTCATTCTCCAGCCTCTTCCAAGGCCATGACCTTTAATTAGAAGAAAAAGTTAATCTACCTTTTTTGTCTCCAAGGCTTCAATTTCTGAGATAACTTTCTAAGGTCTAAGAGATACATTCTGAATTTTATTGTTTCATTCTTTCCTGGTGTAAGAGAAGAAATGTGGTGGTGGGGAGGGTTGATATACTTGTTTCTAGGCAAGCTCTCCTTGAACTTTGAATATTGCAGGATAATTTCCCATATCAGACTTGCACTTAGCTGCTTTATCCTCTGCAGAAAGTACTGCACATCCATCCTGGCACAAACACCCTCTGGGGTAGGGCCTTTGCAGCTTCATCAGAAGGTGTCAATCCACTCTGCCTGGGGAGAATTTCATGCCTGATGTATAGTTAAGGCATTAAAGAGTTTCCCTTTTTTCTTATCTATGTCAAAGATAAGAATTGCCAAACAATGGGCAATAGTTGTGCTCTTTTTCTTTTTGACTTTCATTTAAGTATACTTTATTCTATTCATCTGAAAACTATAATTCACCTTCTGTAAACCAGAGAGGTAGGAAGGAATTACCAAAATCTTCTCATTCATCAAGGAGACCAACTAGCACTTAGGACCTATATATTTGTTTCTTTCTCTAGTATATGCTCTGCTTGTCCCTGTGATTGTTCTGAGAGCATTCCTAAGTCTCAAGTGGAGCTATAGCTCTTTGTACTTTCCTCAGAAATTCCCCCTATAAATCTTATGAAAACCTTTTGGAATGCTGCATTTAAGTCTGTAGGGTAGTGTTCATGTTTTCTCGAAGCTTACTGATAACTGACCCTGCTATTAATCCACTGAGCATCAGCCTAGCCTTTTCAACTTGGGTAGGAGGAGAGGAAATGGAGAAGAAGAATCAAATAAAACAAAGGATAAATTAATGGAGTTTAATTTACTATAAGGAGGCAAAGAGGATGTAAGATGCCTGAACTTTCCAACCTGGAGTGTTTAGGGGAATAGAGAAATGAGAAGAGCCATTTACTTTTGTGACAAACTCACTATTTGGTTTTAAGGCATGTTGTTTAAATGATAGTAACAGACCTAAATAAAAATAGTCAGCAGACAACATTTTATCTGGTTTCAGTATAATAAAATAGATGTACTGGAAACTACTCATATCCTGGTAAATTATTATCTGAGAGAGTTAGAAGAGTACACATAAAGCACTCAGAATAGTTTATTAACTTAAAAAACCTGCATCATTAATTCTGTTAGTTGGTTAAAATAAAGGTGATGATGATTATGCTGAAACAGAATAGATCTGTTTCACAAAAGCAGGGTGTTGAAAATGTTTACAGTGCTTGCTTATTGTAAATACCAAGTAGTTATTTGTATAATTTTCTCTTAAACATTTTTATCTGAAATCACATTCAACCTGAATTGCTCATTTTTCCCAAGAGATTTTCTTCTACCATTCACCTATGAAGCCTATAATCAAAATTATCCTCTAAGAGAACACATATGTGGCTTCTGTCTACCAACATGTCAGCTTTTTCCTTTTATGAAAATACTAAGGATGCTTCCACAATAGGAAAAGAAAACCCATGCAAAGAGTGTCCATAGATACAATCAACCCATATATATAATGTATACATGCCAGAATGATTTGTGCCAAAGAGAGTCGAGTTATACTTGTGTATTGTCATCAAGAAAATTGAGACCTCTATCCTGAATAGATTAGCTTTTTCCTGCTTGCTAACAAAACCTCTTTCTGTGTAGATAATCAGAAAAGTGGTATTCAGTGTCAAGCATGAGAATAATAATACAAACCTTTACAAAAGCCCTTGTTTACCTATAAATTGTTCTCTCTATGGACACTTCTTAGAAGTAAGCTAAGACAGAGCTGCACTTGAGTATGACTTTAGTAGCCAGAGTTGTCAGTATCAAAGACTCTATTTCTCACATAAAATAACTCTTCCCTTTGTTATTTGCTTCTGTTCTAAATGACATAAGAGTCATTGTTACTCACATCCTCTCTCCACATCTGGTAAGAGCCCTTGTACAGAACAAAACGCCCTTTCCATAGGAGACTACACTTCAGCAAGCCACCTCAGTAGTTTTCCGTGAGGCTCCATCACAAAATATGCAAGTAAACTAAGATAATGCAAATTTGCAAATGTCTTTAGTGAAGAATAAAAGTTAAATATTAATGTTTAGCAAGTTGACATTAATATTTTATTATTTTCAATAAATCTAAAATACTATCTTCATATATCTCCTTAAGGTTCTAATTAAAGAGACATAGTTAAGTATTAAAAATCCACAGGCAAAAAAAAATAAATAAAATAAATAAAAATTATGCCTCTTAAAAAACAATAGCAACAACAACAACAACAACAAATCCAACAGTTTAGTCACATAACTTTCCAGTCTTATATCTCATGGTTGAAGATGTGACTACATATACTACTCACTAAAGAAGAAAAAAATAATATGTTGTATCCTTTACAGGGTATCAGCCTAGGTTCAGTTGTGTTTTATTACTTACTTCTCCTTTGAACTGAGATACTTCCCAGAGCTGACTTACTCTGGATACCATCTAAAGCAGAACCAAAACAAAGGCTTGTGCACAGGTAATTTATTTCAGGAGGTAACCTCAAGGAAAAAAAGTAGGAGTTTTGAAAGAGTTAAACAAGAAAGAAGAGAAAACCATCCCTGGGATATATTATTTTGCAGATCACCATTATGGGCAAAAATAATGTTCAAATGGTGTCCATTCCCACTGGGGATTCTGCGAGGAGTGATAGAGAAAATGTCTTATAAGTATTCTTCTAAGGGGTGGAACTATCCTTCCAAGGGCAGGAGTATACGTGTGTTGGCTTCAGTCCACCATGGGTCAAGAATTGCCCACTTGGGTATAAGGTTTCTTGCATTTCTAGATTTACACTGTATCAGAATGAGAAGATTTTTACAAATATTTCAAATGTCAGGTGGGGATAGAGAAGCCATGGGCAGAAAGTGTAAGATACATGGTGGAAGTGAGATGAGGTTGAGTTGCTTTCAGGCCCTGTCTGTGAGCAACTGGTTGACACAACAGCTGCAGTCAAAAGGTTGACTAAGAGGATACAAGGTAGGACACAGAGATGTTGGAAATATCAGCTAATAAAGAACAGTGGAGAAAAAATTATTTAGAAGATATCAGGCAAACTGAAACCACAATTACATTCTGCTATACTTCTGTTCGAATGGCTTCAACCACTCCTGTGCTTTGCTGTGCTTAGTAGCTTAGTTGTGTGTGATTCTTTGCAACCCCATGGATTATAGCCTGCCAGCCTCCGCTGTCCATGGGTGTTCTTCAAGCAAGAACACTGGAGTGGGTTGCCATGCCCTCCTGCAGTCAACCACACCTGCTACCCGAAAAAAAACAACTACCCAAAAATTTGACAGTATCAAGTTCTGGTGAGAATGTGAAGCAACTGGAACTCTCATACATTGCTGATGGAAGTACAGAATGGTACAACCACTTTGGAAAAAGCAGTTTGACAATTTCTTGTAAAGTTAAACTTACAGTTAACTGTATGACTGACCAATCCTACTGGGTATGTATCCAGGCGAAATTAAAACTTACGTTTATACAAAACCTGCAGCAAATGTTTATAAACAGCTTAATTGTAATTGCCCCAAACTGGAAGTAACCCAAATGTCCCACAACTAGTGGGTGGATAAACAATCTGTGGTACATACTTCTGTGATGAATATTGCTCAACAACCAAGGGAATCAGCTTCTATACATGTAACAACATGGTTGAACATCAGATGTGTTATGCTAAGTGAAAGAAGCCAAGTCCAAAACTACATATAGTTTTATATAAAACTGTGGAAAAGGCCAAACTTACAGGGTCAAGAGACAGTAAACTGGGCTGAAGCCACTACATAACTAGAGAAGGACTGACCAGCCTAGGAGAAGAGGCAGATTAGAAGTATTTTTCAGTTAAAGCTAAAGTTGTTCTACTTCTATGAAAGTTAAGTTAAATTCTCTCAGATATCAATGAAGATCTCTGTTTTCCTATCATTAATACTTAATTATCGCCTAGTAAAAATGACACAAGTCTCAAATCTCCTATTTAGTTCTAATACTATTATGTCTACTAAATAGGCTATGGGCTGAGAATAGACATAAAAAAGGTGAAATAAGTCTTTGCCCTAAAAGTGGTCCTGATACAGAAGAGGCAGCTTTAAAATAAATAACTTCAATTTAGTGAGCTTATTTATATATTAATTCAATTAATTCACTTGGATACATGCCCAGTGGGATTGGGGAGTCATATGGTTATGGCCTAGAGGTGGAAGTGACACCGAGGATAATTGTCGTACTGTGGGTGGATCCAGGAAGGCTTTATAGAGGAGGAGATGCTTGAGCTAAGACTGGAAAAGTGAATAACCATTTGCCACTAGGGAAGCAGGGTATTTCAGAAGTAGGAGAGCCTATTCAAAGGCATGGGGACCTGAAGCATGGCATGTTTGAAGAACCGCACGTATTTTGTTTTAGGTGCAGGGACTGTGGTTTGGGTGCAGGAAGGATGAAGAAAGAATATTATTTGACAGATAATGGGGAACCTGGTAAATCATGTGAAGACTTGGAATTCTATCTGGTGGATAAAAAGCTGAAAACAGATAGCCTAAATATGAAATTAGGGCTTCATGTATTTGCTTTTTGGGCTTCATCAGTGGTTCAGTGGTAAAGAATCTGCCTGCACTGCAGAAGATGCAGACGACATGGGTTCTATCCCTGGGTTGAGAAGATCCTCTGGAGGAGGAAATGGCAACCGACTCCAGTATTCTTGCCTGGAGAATCCCGTGGACAGAGGAGCCTGGTGAGCTATGGTCCATAGGGCTGCAAAGAGTCACACATGACTGAAGTGACTGGGTGAGCAATATTTGTTTTTAAGAATATGAGTATAGTTTCAATGTTAAAATGTTGTAACATGTGCATACAAATCCAGACTTTGAACTTCTTTTGAAAAATTGGAATAATTTCCTTGCTGTCCAAGGGACTCTCAAAAGTCTTCTCCAGCACCGCAGTTCAAAAGTATCACAAGCATGAACTGTGGTTTGGAGAAGACTCTTGAGACTCTTTTGGACAGCAAGGAGATCAAACCAGTCAATCCTAAAGGAAATCAGTCTTGAATATTAATTGGAAGGACTGATGCTGAAGCTGAAGTTCCAATACTTTGGCCACCTGATGCAAAGAACTGACTTATTGGAAAAGACCCTGATGCTGGAGAAAATTGAAGGCAGGAGGAGAAGGGGACATAGAGGATGAGATGGTTGGATGGCATCACCAACTCGATGGATATGAATTTGAGCAAGCTCCAGGAGTTGGTGATGAAAATGGAAGCCTGGCAAGCTGCAGTCCAGGGGGTCGCAAACAGTTGGATACAACTGAGCAACTGAACTGAACTGAATTACTTAGGAGTTCCTTTCTTTGTGGCAACAACTGTTCTAGAGTCAAAAGCCACTGCCTCCCTTATGTGACTTTAAGTGGAGCATATGCCTGTCAATATAGGTCGCTTCCCAACCACCACTTGGGTGTTTTTCACCCAGCCCCCTTTTCTCACTTTTACTACTTTACCTGGCTCCAACAGATATTTGAACTTAAGTCTCTGCTGGAGACAATGGGGAATGTTTGAAAGGCTAGGTGAAAGAGGAGAGTGAAAATGCTGGTTTAAAACTCAACATTCAAAAAACTGAGATCATGGCATCTGGTCCCATCACTTCATGGCAAATAGATGAGGAAACAATGGAAACAGTGACAGACTTTCTTTTCTTGGGCTCCAGAATCACAGCAGATGGTGACTGCAGCCTTCAAATGAAAGGACACTTGCTCCTTGGAAGAAAAGCTATTATAAACCTAGATAGCATATTAAAAAGCAGATTCATTTCATTAGTTTGCCAACAAAGGCCTATATAGTCAAAGTCATGGTTTTTCCAGTAGTCATGTATGGAAGGGAGAGTTGGACCATGAAGAAAGCTGAGCACTGAAAACTGATGCTTTTGAACTGTGATTCTGGAGAAGGCTCTTGAAAGTCCTTTGGACAGCAAGATCAACCCAGTCGATCCTAAAGGAAATAAGTCCTGAATATTCACTGAAGGACTGATGCTGAAGCTGAAGCTCCAATACTTTGGCCACCTGATGAAAAGAGCCAACTCATTGGAAAAGACCCTGATGCTGGGAAAAATTGAAGGCAGGAGAAGGGGACAACAGAAGGTGAGATGGTTGGATGGTATCACTGACTCAGTGGACATGAGTTTGAGCAAGTTCTGGGAGATAGTGAAGGACAGGAAGCCTGGCATGCTGCAGTCCATGGGGTCGCAAAGAGTCGGACACAACTGTGTGACTGAAAAACAACAACAAAAGTGGAGTAATATCAGATTTCTCATTATAAAAGGATTATTCAGTAAAGACGTGGGAAATTGATTGATATGGGATAAATCTGAATGTGGGGAGGCCAGTTAGGACTAATTCTCAAAGTTGGGGAATGAAATGATCAAAGTTTAACTGAACTTTGTAGCTCTAGGACTGGAGGTGAGATAAAGGAGTCTAGATATATTAAGGATTTAGTGACAGAATGTGAAGGATATTGGAGAGAAAGGGGTCTAGAGTGGCTCTTGGCATGGGCAATTGGGTATGTCTATGATGCCACCAACTTAGCTAAGAAGTACAGGTTCTGATGGAAGGATAGTGATTCTGTCTTTGAATGTATTGCTTTTAGACGGCTATAGATTATCCAACAGGCAGTTGGCAAAATGGATCTGGAGCCATGGATTTGGGAGCTATGAGCCCATTCATAGTACTGGAAGCCTAATGAGCTGAGTGAGAAGGAAAAAAACTAAAACAGAAACCCTGGGAACATCAGAGGTGGATCCAGCTAGCTGATGAAGACGTATAATCAGTATTATTAATTCTGACATATTACTAACTCTTAAACATGTTTTATTCAATTATAAATTAGAGATATTTTCTTATTAATTTCACAGAGTATGCCTCAATTTAAGTGCTAATGGCAATATTATTCAAAGATTAGAATCTCTTTCTTTGTGAGGCAGGGAAGGTACATGACAGGAATTATGCATGAGAAACCTGGAATGCCATAATTCACTGGACTCCTGTGAAAAGACAAAATAGCTTTAAATGTAAAACATCCCCAAGACCTTTACACATAATGGTGTTTAGAATTGTTGGTCAGTTACATTAGCTCTGTAATGACAGATAGGATCTTTTTTTTTTTTTTTTTTTCCCTAGCTGAGAGTAATTATCTGGAGGCAGGAAACTTGAAATAGAACATAGACATAAAAGACCAAATTCAAATTTCTAAATCTCCTAGCATAAGTGGCAATTAGATTCATACCATCATGCTTCGTATCTTCTGTTTAATATGTTTTTATGAATTAGGACAGAGTTGTCTCCTTGGTTGAATAGTATAGAATTTTATATAGGGGACCAGAGCTATTCCGTCAAGAAACATATGCATTTTTTGATTCTTTGGCCCATTTTGGGCCAAAGAACTAAACAGGCATTTCTCCAGAGAAGACATACGNTTCATGCATTGGAGAAGGAAATGGCAACCCACTCCAGTGTTCTTGCCTGAAGAATCCCAGGGACGGGGGCCTGGTGGGCTGCATCTATGGGGTCACAGAGAGTCTGACACGACTGAAGTGACTTAGCAGCAGCAGCAGCAGCAGCAGCTCAATTCCAGAGAAATAAAGACCCAATCAAAAATGGGCCAAAGAACTAAACAGACATTTCTCCAAAGACAACATAAAGATGGCTAACAAACACATGAAAAGATGCTCAACATCACTCATTATCAGAGAAATGCAAATCAAAACCACAATGAGGTACCATTTCACGCCAGTCAGAATGGCTGCGATCCAAAAGTCTACAAGCAATAAATGCTGGAGAGGGTGTGGAGAAAAGGGAACCCTCTTACACTGTTGGTGTGAATGCAAACTAGTATAGCCACTATGGAGAACAGTGTGGAGATTCCTTAAAAAACTGGAAATAGAACTGCCTTATGACCCAGCAATCCCACTGCTGGGCATACACACTGAGGAAACCAGAATTGAAAGAGACATGTGTACCCCAGCATTCATTGCAGCACTGTTTATAATAGCCAGGATGTGGAAGCAACCTAGATGTCCATCAGTAGATGAATGGATAAGAAACCGGTGGTACATATACACAATGGATTATTACTCAGCCATTAAAAAGAATACATTTGAATCAGTTTTAATGAGATGGATGAAACCAGAGCCTATTATACAGAGTGAAGTAAACCAGAAATAAAAACACCAATACAGTATACCTATGCATATATGTGGAATTTAGAAAGATGGTAACAATAACCCTGTATGCCAGGCAGCAAAAGAGACACAGATGTATAGAACAGTCTTTTCAACTCTGAGGGAGAGGGAGAAGGTGGGATGATTTGGGAGAATGGCATTGAAACAGGTATAACATCATATATGAAACAAATCGCCAGTCCAGGTTCAATGCATGATACAGGATGCTTGGGGCTGGTGCACTGAGATGACCCAGAGGGATGGTATGGGGAGGGAGATGGGAGAAGGATTCAGAATGGGGAACACATGTATACCCATGGAGGAGTCATGTTGATGTATGGCAAAACCAATACAATATTGTAAAGTAATTAGCCTCCAATTAAAATAAATAAATCTATATTTAAAAAATTTTTTTAAATTTTAAAAAGTTGATACTGAATATTAACTTAAAATTGAATATTTTCCTTAACACCTGAACTTGAGGTTCATTTGCATTAGTTTCTGTTACATTTAGAAATACTTAATTTGTAAGAATTTACCTTTAAGTCTATTAGAGTTCTTCTATAAATTTAATTTTGATACTATCCAAAAGTAAATATATATCATGTATATACTGTACGTTGCTGCTGCTGCTAAGTCGCTTCAGTCTTGTCCAACTCTGTGCGACCCCATAGACGGCAGCCCACCAGGATCCTCCGTCCCTGGGATTCTCTAGGCAAGAACACTGGAGTGGGTTGCCATTTCCTTCTCCAATGCATGAAAGTGAAAAGTGAAAGTGAAGTCACTCAGTCGTGTCCAACTCTTTGTGACCCCATGGACTGTAGCCTACCAGGCTCATGACATTTTCCAGGCAAGAGTACTGGAGTGGGGTGCCATCACCTTCTCTGATATACTGTATAGACAAACATAAAAACACACACAAATACAGATCTCATATCTTCACTTTAAAATTTGGTTGTGAATTACATATTACAGTGTAAACTTATTTGCTCAGATGGCTAAGGCCTTTTACTATTTGTGGAAAAGACATTTAATATTTGTATTTGTCCTTGATTAATTAATAAGGAGGCTTTGAATTAGATTTTGGGTGAGGGAGCCTTTCGAGCAGTTTGAGTTTATAAAGGCCTTATCTTCCCTTTATTCTTTGGTTTCAGGTTTTACTTGATTGATCTAATTAGACTCAGTCTCAGGTCATTATGGGCCATGTTTCCATTTCTGACTTGCACAGCAAGACAAAGACACGTTAGTCGCTCAGTTGTGTCCGACTCTTTGCGACCCCAGGCTCCTCTGTCCACGGAATTCTCCAGGCAAGAATACTGGAGTGGGTACCCATTCCCTTCTCCATGGGATCTTCCTGACTCAGGAATAGAACCTGGGTCTCCCCATTGCAAGCAGATTCTTTACTGTCTGAGCCACCAGGGAAGCTCAAGCCAAAGATAATTATTTTTAATTCCCCAAAGAACTGGTCTGCCATCTAAATGATATTAAAAGATTGATTCACCCAAGTACATTCCCTTTAATTTGCTTATTATTGGCTTCTAAATATTAGCTCCCCATTTTTAGTTTATATGTTGTGGGCTATTGGGATTTTTTGTATATTTTAATGATATTGTCTGAGAGGAAGATTTATATGCCCTGTCTTATAATATTAGGCAGGGAAGCATTCCCCAGTGAAATAATGTCTATTTCACAATATAATTAGGTACCAACAAAATAGCTCTTTATATGATAGCTCTCTAAATTTTACTATAGAAGTTTCTAAAATTTAATGGATCCATGATCTGACGTTGGACAAGTAGTATCTTAATAGCGACTCAAACCAAAATATACAAGAGGAGTTCCCACAAGATAATGTAAAGGATTTGCAGTCTTCACAAGATCCAGAAAGTTACTTCAAAAATTAGTTTAAGAAAGTGAAGACCTTCATTGTACAGACAAATGCAAAGAAGGTTAGAATGACAAAGGACTCTGAGAGCTGGCACAGACATACAAAAAGACTGCTTGGAATCCCAGTCTATTTGACTAGCTGCAAAATGTACACTGTAAGTGTCCCCTTCAGATAGAAAGACTATGCTCTTATAATCCTAAAATTTCTATGGAACAACAACAACAAAAATCCCCATTCCAAAGCTATCTGGAGAAAAAAGGACAAAGCTGGAGATATCAGGCTCACAGACTTTAGACTATAACATAAAGCTACAGTAATCAAAACATATGGTACCTACACAAAAACTGATCCACAGATCAATGAAACAGTACAGATACCCCAGAAACAAATCCACACACTCATGGTCAATTAATCCACAACAAAAGATGGAAGAATATATAACAAGGAAAGGACAATTCCTTCAATAAGTGGTGCTGAGAAAACTAGACAGCTACACATAAAAGAATGGAATTAGAAAAATTCCTCACCCCATATAGAAAAATAAATACAAGATGGATTAAAGACTTAAATGTAAGACCAGATACCACAAAACTCCTAGGGGAAAACATAGGCAAACACTCTTTGACATAAATTGAAACAATATTTTTTGGATCCATCACCTTAAGGTAAAAAAAAAAAGAAAAAGAAAAAGAAAAAATAAATAAATAGGATCCAATTAAAGTTAAAATCTTTTGCACAACAAAAGAAAACCATAAAGAAATAAGACAACATATTCAATGGGTGAAAATATTTGCAAACAATATGACTGATAAAGGATTAAAATTCTACATGTATAAACAGCTCATACAATTCAACATAAAAAAAACAATTGAAAAGTAGGCAGAAGAACTGCATAGACATTTTTACAAAAAAGGAAGAGCAGGGGCCTACAGGCACATGCAAAGATGCTCAGCATCATAAATCATCAGGGAAATGCAAATCAAAACCACAGTGAGATGTCACCTGACAAAATGGTTATCATCCAAAAGTCTACAAATAACACCTGTTGGCAAGGATGCAGAGAAAAAGAAACTCTTGTTCATTGGTTGGAATGTAAACTAGTGAAACCACTGTGGAAAACAGTATGGAGGTTTCTCAAAAAAAAAAAAACTAAAACTACCATATGACTCATGACTCAGTGTGTATACATATATACACATACATACATACATTTCCTGGGTATATATCTGGAAAAAACAAAACCACTATTTCAAAAAGATACATGCACCCCAATATTCATAGGAGCATTATTTACAATTACCAAGACATGGAAGCAACCTGCATCCATCAACAGATAATTAATAAAGTTGTTTTATATATACACACAGGAATACTACTCAGCCATAAAAAGAATGAAATTAGGTCATTTTCAGCAACATGGATGGATCTAGAGACTATATCATACTAAGTGAAGTATGTCAGAGAAGAACAAATACCATATGAAATCATTTACATGTGAGATCTAAAATATGACACAAATGAACCAAAGAAACAGACACACCAACATAAAAAACAAACTTAAGGTTACCAAAGGAGAAAGGGGTGGAGGAATAAATTAGGAGTTTGGGATTAGCAGGGCTTCCCTAGTGGCTCAGATGATGAAGAATCTTCCTGCAATGCAGAAGACCTGGGTTTGATCCCTGGGTTGGGAAAATTTCCTACAGAAGGGAATGGCTATCCACTCCACTATTCTTGCCTGAAGAATTCCATGGACAGAGAAGCCTGGCGTGCTACAGTTCATGGGGTCACAGAGTCGGACACAACTGAGCAATAAACATACAGAGATATAAACTACTATGTATAAAATAGACAAGGAGTTCCTATATAGCACTGGGAAATATATCCTGTATTATAGAACTCCTTGTCTATTTTATACATAGTATAGTAGTTTATATCTATATATATTCATTTTCACATTTTTTCCATTGTGGTTTACTATGTATGTATGGGCTTCCCAGGTGACACAGTGGTAAAGAATCTGCCTGCTAATGCAGGAGATACAAAAGATGTGGCTTCAATCCAGAGATTGGGAAGATCCTCTGGAGAAGGAAATGGCAAACCATTCTAGTATTCTTGCCTGGGAGAATTCCATGGACAGAGGAGCCTGGCAGGTTACAGTTCATGAGGTCTCAAAGAGCTGGACATGACTAAGCAACTGAGCACACACGCATGCACAGATATATGTATAACTGAAGCACTTTTCTGTACACCAGAAAGCAACACACCATTGTAAATCAAACATACTTCAACTTTTAAAAAATTATGTATTTTCCATTTGCATAAAAATAGAGGAAAACAACAGAAGGGAAAGACTAGAGATCTCTTTAGTAAAACTGGAACTATCAAGGGGATGTTTCACCCAAAGATGGGCATAATAAAGGACAGAAACAGTGGAGACCTAGTAGATGCAGAAGAGATCAAGAAGAGATGGAAAGAATACATGGAAGAACTGTACAAAAGATCTCAGTTAACAGGATAACTGCAATGGTGTAGTCAGTCACCCAGGGCAAGACATTCTGGACTGTGAAGTCATGTAGGCCTTAGGAAGCACTGCTGTCAATAAAGCTAGTGGATATATTGGAATTCTAGCAGAGCTATTCAAAACTTTAAAGGATGATGCTATAAAAGTGTTGCACTAAGTATGTCAGCAAATCTGGAAGACCCACCAGAGGCCACAGGACTGGAAAAAGTCAATCCTCATCCTAATTCCCAAGAAGAGTAGTACTAAAGATTGTTCAAGCCATCGGGCAGTTGAACTCATCTTCCATGCTGGTAAGGTCATGCTTAAAATCTTGCATGCTAGGCTTCAGCATTATGTGAACAAAGAACTTTCAGATGTCCAAGCTGGATTTAGGAAAGGCAGAGGAACCAGAGATCAAATTGCCAACATTCACTGGATCATAGAGAAAGCAAGGGAATTCCAGAAAAACATCTACCTCTGTTTCATAGACTATGCTAAAGCCTTTGACTGTGTGTATCATAACAAACTGTGAAAAGCTCTTAAAGAGATGGGAATACCAGACTTTCTCTCCTGTTTCCTGAGAAACCTGTATGCAAGTCAAGAAGCAACAGTTATGGACCTGTATGGAACAGTTCCAACCCTGTATGGAATAGACTGATTGGTTCAAGATTGAGAAAGGAGTACAACAGGGCTGTCTACTGTCACCCTGTTTAGTTAACATATATGATGAGCATATCATGAGAAATGCCTGGCTGGATGAGTTACAAGCTGGAGTCAAGATAGGCAGGAGAAACAACAACAACCTCAGATAGGCAGATGATACCACTCTAATGGCAGAAAGTGAAGGGAAACTAAAGAGCCTCTTGATGAGGGTGAAGGAAGAGAGTGAAAGATCTGGCTTAAAACTAAATATTTAAAAACTAAGATCATGGCATTTGGCCACATTACTTCACGGCAAATTGAAGGGGAAAAGGTGGAAGTAGTGACAGATTTCCTCTTCTTAGACTCTAAAATCACTGCAGATGGTGACTGCACCCATCAAATCAGAAGACGACTGCTTCTTGGCAAGAAAGTGATGACAAACCTAGACAATCTGTTGAAAAGCAGAGACATTACTCTGCCAACAAAAGTCTGTATAGTCAAGGCTATGGTCTTTGCAGTGGTCACATGAGATTGGGAGAGCTGGATCGTAAAGAAGGCAGAGCACCAAAGAATTAATGCCTTCAAACTGTGGTGCTGTAGAAAACTATTGAGAGTCCACTGGACTGCAAGGAGATCAAACCAGTCAATCTTAAGGGAAATCAACCCTGCATACTCATTGGGAGAACTGATGCTGTAGCTGAAGCTCCCGTATTTTGGTCACCTGATATGAACGGCTGACTCATTGGAAAAGTCTCTGATGCTGGAAAAGATTTAGGGCAGAAGGAGAAAAGGGCTTCAGAGGATGAGATGGCTGGATGGCATCACTGATACAATGGACATGAACTTGGGCTAACTTTGGGAGATGGTAAGGGACAGAGAGGCCTGGTATGCTGCAGTCCATGGGGTTGCAAAGAGTCAGATACAACTGGGCAACAGAACAACATTTGCAGTAACTAAATGAAATAAATCAAAGAAAAATACTGTATGATATCACTTATATGTGGAACCTAAATAATACAACAAACTAGCGAATCTAACATAAAAGAAGCAGAGATTAGAGAAACTAACTAGTGACTACCAGTGGGGGGAGAGGCAATACAAGTGTGATGGAGTGGGAGGTATAAACTACTGGGTATAAGATAGGCTCAAAGATGTATTGTACAACAGGGGGAATATAACCAATATTTTGCAGTAACTGTAAATGGAAAGCAACTTTTAAAAATTATATATGTATTTACCATATGACCCAGACATTTCACTATTAGGTATTTACCCAAGAGAAAAGAAAGCATGTCTATACAAAAAATTGTAAATAAATGTTCAGAGAAGTTCTTTTTTTAATTGGAAGATAACTGCTTTACAACTTTGTGTTAGTTTCTGCTGTACAGCAATGTGAATCAGCCATAATTATACATATATCCCCTCCCTCTAGAGCCTCCCTCCCACCTCCCATCCCACCCCTTTAGGTCATCACAGAGTACCAGGTTGGGCTCCCTGTGCTATATGGCAGCTTCCCATTTGCTATCTATTTATACAAGATAGTGTATATATGTCAGTGCTACTTTCTCAATTCATCATACCCTCTCCTTCCCCCACTGTGTTCACAAGTCCATTCTCTACGTCTATGTCTCCATTCCTTCCCTGCAAATAGGTTCATCAGTACTGTTTTCCTAGATACCATGTATATGTGTTAATATATGATGTTTATGTTTCTCTTTCTGATTTACTTCACTTTGCGTAACAGGCTCTAGGTTCATTCACCTCATTACAAGTGATTCAAATTCTTTCCTTTTTATGGCTGAGTAATTTCCCATTGTGGGCTTCCCCAGTGGCTCACTGGTAAACAACACTCCTGCCAATGCAGGAGACATGGGCTCAATCACTGGGCCATGAAAATCCCCTGAAGAAGGAAATGCTAACACACTCCAGTATTCTTACCTAGAAAATCTCACAGAGGAGCCTGGCAAGCTGAAGTGTATGGGGTCACAAAAGAGTTAAGACACAACTTAGTGAACCAAAACAACAACAATATCCCATTGTAAATATGTACTACCTCTTCTTATTCATTCATATGTTAATGGACATTTAGGTTGCTTCGATGTTCTGGCTATTGTAAACAGTGCAGCTAAGAACACTGGGGTACATGTGCCTTTTTGAATTATGGTTTTCTCAGGGTATATGCCCAGTAGTGGGACTGCTGGGTCATATGGTAGTTCTATTCCTAGTTTCTTAAGGAATCTCCATACTGTACTCCATAGTAGCTATATCAACTTACATTCCCACCAACAGTGCAAGAGTGTTCCCTTTTCTCCACACCCTCTCCAGCATTTATTGTTTGTAGTTTTATTTTTTATAATGGCTATTCTAACCAACATGAAGTGATACCTCATTGTAGCTTTGATTTCTCTAATAATGAGCAATGTTAAGTATCTTTTCATGTGTCTGTTGCCCGTCTCACAGAAATTTTATGTGCAATACTAAAGTATAAAACAAAAGGAATCGCCAGTCCAAGTTCGATGCATCAAACAGGGTGCTCATGGCTGGTGCACTGGGATGACCCAGAGGGATAGTATGGGGAGGGAGATGGGAGGGAGGTCAGGATGGGGAACATGTGTACACCCGTGGCGGATTAATGTTGATGTACAGCAAAACCAATACAATATTGTAAAGTAATTAGCCTCCAATTAAAATAAATAAATTTATATTAAAAATAAAATAAATAAACTTGTATTAGAAAAAAACAAATATGCATCAACACGTTTGAATAAAAATTGTGGTATATCCATACAATGAAATGCCACTTAGCAATAAAAATCTTTAATTATTGTTATTGTTGTTCTTTAGTTGCCAAGTCATGTCTGAGTCTTTTGTGAACTCATGGACTGTAGCCTGCCAAGCTCTTCTGTGCTATTTTGGATCAGTCTCAAAATATTTATGCTACGTGAAAGAGACAAGATCAAAAGGAGTACAGATTGTGTATTTCAATTTGTATAAAACTGTATAAACTGTAACACAGTATATAAAGAAATTAGGTCAGTGCTTACCCATGGATGGACCCTGGTGGGGAAGGACATGAAGGACTATTGGAGGTAATGTATTTATTAACATGGTGATGGTTTAATAAGAATATACATATGATCAAATTTATAAAATCATACATTTAAATATGTTCATTTATTTTATATCACTTATACTTCAATTAAGCTGTTAAAAAACAAAAAGGGAAGGGAAAGTAGAGGAAGGAAATGGAAAGGGGAAAGAGAAGGATGAGGGAAGGAAGAATTGCAAATAAGGGAGGAAAGAAAGTGAGAGAGAACAAGTAAAAGAGAAAGGGCCAAAGAATGAAGTTAAAAGAAAGACAAAAACTCTTAAAGAAGACAGAAAAGAAAACAACCCTAAAGGTTTCTTACAAATGCCTGAGGTCTGTAAAATGCTACCCTTATTTAAGCTATGTAGTGAAAACTATACAAAATGATATCGAAAAAGGAGTAATTCCCCCTCAAACTCACACCTGAGTATCAGAGTGCATCTGGGGATTTACAAAAGATGCACATATATTGCCTAAACTGACAGTATCTATAGAATGATCTCCCGACTGGAAGGTAGGTATTTTTCATATAAATGTCACAACAAAAGATTAATTAATTTGGCAACTATTTTGATCCCCACTGAATAGGTACTGGCCTATTTTCTGGCTCTGGCAATGACCAAGGAAGCAGGGCATCACGTTCTATGGAGGAAGGCAGTCACATGATCAATAAAGGTCACAGAATCATTAGCTGGACTAGATAATCATTGCAGGTACAGTGTACTGACGTGAAAATAAAAGGCACAGGAAAAGAAAGAGAAATTGGAGATGATTGGTCATGGAAGAAAGAGGAATACCAAGAGAGCACGCTCTGAGTATGAAATTGTCACTTGATTTTCATAGTTCCACTGACTGTGGCGGCGCCCCAAGGGTCTGCAAACCTCCGCCGGGCCGGGTTGGGCTAAGTACCCAGAAAGGGATAGGCGAGTGAGGCGTGTGTGTGGCGCCCCGCGGCCGCCGGCGGACTCTGACCACCATGCTCCGTCCGCCACCGTTGGCTTAGGCCCTACCGGCCCGTAATGCGGAGCTCGCCTGGTGCTGGCCGATTGCTGCCCGAGTCCTCATCTCCACTGCCACCTGACGACAGCTGCCATCCCCCCAAAAACCGGGCAGACACCGCCCCTCCCGCCCCCGGACGGCTCATTTCTTTCCCAACCCCTGAGGCTCTCCGCACACTCAAGACCCAGAAACCCTTCTCTCCTCCGAGGGCCGAGGAAGGCTACGCTAGGAAGTGGGGTGCAAGCGGGCAGGCGCACACACAGGGAGGGCGAGAAAGACGAGAGCCAGACCCACGGAGGAAACCCGAGGCTCAGAAGGCAGGGAGAGGGTGGCGGGCTCGGAGCAGAGGACAGAGGGCCGGGAAACAGGTCCAGGGCCAGAAGCAGGAGGAGATGGGCAGGTGAATGACCACGCCGCCTGGAGACGCCACCACCACGCCACACATCCCCACGACGCGCTGGAGGCTCAGCCACGGGTGGTTGCGAACAGGGGCGTGACTGGCGCCAGAGGCGAAGGCGCTTGGGGGTGGGGGGAACTCGGCCCCCTAGAACCCTCCAACCCAGCCACTAGAGGCGTGGCGGTGATGTCCCCCGGGAGTGACACGAGGGAGAGGCTGTTGTGGAACTCTGGGTGGGGGTGCTCTCGGACCGCCAGACCGGAGCTAAGTGTCCCTTGGGAGCCAGGTGTGGGGAAGGCAAGGAGCTGCCCCCTCATCTGATCTCTTCACACTTACCCCCTCTTGCTTTCCTCCCCTCCGGAAGACTGCTAACCTGACCGGCAGCAGCAAGCACCGCCCTGGCACGCACACGTGCCGCCCTCCCTCCTTCCTCTTTCCGTTGCATGCTGAAACACGTGCTCCCAGAAACACGTTAATGATCCTTCCATAGGTTTGCCTACGGAAGCCCTGTTACAACTTTTACTTCCTCTAGATCATGCTCAAACTTGTCAGACTCTGCAACCCCCATGGACCCCACCCAGTTCTTCTGTCCTTGGTATTTTTCCAGGGAAGAATACTAGAGTGGGTTGCCAGTTTCTTCTCCAGGGACTCTTCCCAAGCCAGGAGTCCAACCCCGGGTCTCCTGCGACTCCTGTCTTGGAAATTCCAGAAAAACATTCTGGATTCTTTACCACTAAGCCACCTGGGAATCCTGCTAGATCTGAGGTCCTTGAACCTCTCTGCCAGGGACTGTTACCAGTCCACAGCCTAAGAGCCCAGTTAGCAGAAGTTGAAAGGTGGGAAAGCGAGGATTCACCTGCAGCTCCCTATCACTGAATTTCCCCCTGAACCATCCCTGTTCCCCCTCCCTCCTCCCATGGAAAAATTGTCTTCCTCAAAACTGGTCACTAGTGCCAAAAATGGTCACTAGTGCCAAAAAGGTTGGGGATTGCTGTTCAAGATGGTTAAGTTCCACCCTCTTGTCAGTGCTGTGCTAGGGCCTCACTAACCAATCCAACCGGTATTAAAGACTGGGTATGTGTTCATGCCTTCAATTTTGCCAATTTAAGACCAAATGATATGTAAGCCTTTTACCTATAAAACAAAATATAACAGTTTTTGATGTAATTAGTTGTTATTCATCCAACAAGACATGCAGTTAACAAATATTTTTGAGGGGCTATTTAGCATCAGTAATACTTGTTTACCAGCTGAGCCAAACTTGTTTGTAAAGGCTTTGATACCATGTCCAATTCAGTTCCACTGTGAGGCCAGATCTGAGGCTGAGGGACTAACAGAAGGTCCTAGTTACATTATGAACCTAAGATATCAGGGACACACTGATTCTTGATGGTTCTAAAAAAGGTAAAGGATTTTAGATACATGCCTTCCCTGAGTGAAGGAAATTGAAGAGATATATCCTGAGTTCATGCATTTCTTATATATGGTTTTCAACAAATAAGTATTTTGTAAATTAATTTTGGTCTTTCTTAGGCACACAGCTTGAAGTATCACTATAAATTCAATAAATAATTCTTTCTGCATACCAGCCCCCAGGATACTTTGCTGAGTTCTGGGGATACAGAACATTCAGGCTCCAAGTTAACATTCTCACAGTCCGATGGCAAGATGGTTATACAGAGATATGATTTTCAAAAATGTGTAGAAAGCTCTGGCAAGGTTAAAAACAAGGGGCTCTGGGAACACAGAGGAAAGACACTAAATCACAGCCAGAGGGGTAAGTGAGCAGGAAGGATTAGGATAGGCACCTTTCAGAGGAAGGATTATGAAGTAGACACCATTATTATCTCCACTTACATATTAGGAGACCAAAGGTCAAAGAGGTTATATTTGCTCAAAGTCACACAGTAAGCCCAAGGTGTTGCCAGTCTTCAAACCCAAGACTGTATGATTCTAGGGCCCTCTGCAGTTTACATTACCTTTGTTTTATGTTTGTTTGTTTATTATTAACAGCCATTCTTTATTTTTCAAAAAAAACCTTATAAAACAAATACTAGAAGGACATTTAAAAATGTCATGCAGATCACACTAAATTACTCTGGTACATTACCCTTGTTTTAAAATGCAGGTTTTATTATTTTTCAGATATGCTTAGGCCAACAGATCAAGAGAGGATTGCCACTGAAAAGACAGTTTGTTACAGTTCCCTACAGGAGGGGGCATGCCATGACAGGCAGGGACACAGGGAAGCACTAGGATCCCTCAAAAGGCAGGTGGAGGGTGTTGGGGGAGGGAGCAACATGGGAGAAGGTCTTTATTGTGGATTTTGTTGGAAGAAATGGTCAAGGCAGGGCAAGCAGGTTTAGGATTGGCTAATTTGAATAATTTCAGTCAGTTCTAGGGCATAGGGACCTACTTGTCCTGCCTTCTTGTCAGGTACATGACTTTCAAGTAATTAAGGTAGCAGAATATTGGCCTAAGTGTGAAAGCCCCTTTGAGAGCCTATAAAGAAGGTGGTTCAGCCATGAAAGTTCCTACACACAGATCTGGGGTCTGAAGACTCACATAAGCATCTCCATCCATAGCTCTCCTCTTCTTGGTCCACCTGCACTCTGTGCTTTTGTTCTTTTTCAGTGAAATTAAAATATCTCTACCCCTGGGTTCGATCCCTGGGTTGGGAAAATCCCCCAGAGAAGGAAATGGCAACCCACTCCAGTATTCTTGCCTGGGAAATCCCACGGACAGAGGAACCTGGTGGGGTACAGTCCATGGAGTCGCAAAGAATTGGACANGGCTGGTGCACTGGGATGACCCAGAGGGATAGTATGGGGAGGGAGATGGGAGGGAGGTCAGGATGGGGAACATGTGTACACCCGTGGCGGATTAATGTTGATGTACAGCAAAACCAATACAATATTGTAAAGTAATTAGCCTCCAATTAAAATAAATAAATTTATATTAAAAATAAAATAAATAAACTTGTATTAGAAAAAAACAAATATGCATCAACACGTTTGAATAAAAATTGTGGTATATCCATACAATGAAATGCCACTTAGCAATAAAAATCTTTAATTATTGTTATTGTTGTTCTTTAGTTGCCAAGTCATGTCTGAGTCTTTTGTGAACTCATGGACTGTAGCCTGCCAAGCTCTTCTGTGCTATTTTGGATCAGTCTCAAAATATTTATGCTACGTGAAAGAGACAAGATCAAAAGGAGTACAGATTGTGTATTTCAATTTGTATAAAACTGTATAAACTGTAACACAGTATATAAAGAAATTAGGTCAGTGCTTACCCATGGATGGACCCTGGTGGGGAAGGACATGAAGGACTATTGGAGGTAATGTATTTATTAACATGGTGATGGTTTAATAAGAATATACATATGATCAAATTTATAAAATCATACATTTAAATATGTTCATTTATTTTATATCACTTATACTTCAATTAAGCTGTTAAAAAACAAAAAGGGAAGGGAAAGTAGAGGAAGGAAATGGAAAGGGGAAAGAGAAGGATGAGGGAAGGAAGAATTGCAAATAAGGGAGGAAAGAAAGTGAGAGAGAACAAGTAAAAGAGAAAGGGCCAAAGAATGAAGTTAAAAGAAAGACAAAAACTCTTAAAGAAGACAGAAAAGAAAACAACCCTAAAGGTTTCTTACAAATGCCTGAGGTCTGTAAAATGCTACCCTTATTTAAGCTATGTAGTGAAAACTATACAAAATGATATCGAAAAAGGAGTAATTCCCCCTCAAACTCACACCTGAGTATCAGAGTGCATCTGGGGATTTACAAAAGATGCACATATATTGCCTAAACTGACAGTATCTATAGAATGATCTCCCGACTGGAAGGTAGGTATTTTTCATATAAATGTCACAACAAAAGATTAATTAATTTGGCAACTATTTTGATCCCCACTGAATAGGTACTGGCCTATTTTCTGGCTCTGGCAATGACCAAGGAAGCAGGGCATCACGTTCTATGGAGGAAGGCAGTCACATGATCAATAAAGGTCACAGAATCATTAGCTGGACTAGATAATCATTGCAGGTACAGTGTACTGACGTGAAAATAAAAGGCACAGGAAAAGAAAGAGAAATTGGAGATGATTGGTCATGGAAGAAAGAGGAATACCAAGAGAGCACGCTCTGAGTATGAAATTGTCACTTGATTTTCATAGTTCCACTGACTGTGGCGGCGCCCCAAGGGTCTGCAAACCTCCGCCGGGCCGGGTTGGGCTAAGTACCCAGAAAGGGATAGGCGAGTGAGGCGTGTGTGTGGCGCCCCGCGGCCGCCGGCGGACTCTGACCACCATGCTCCGTCCGCCACCGTTGGCTTAGGCCCTACCGGCCCGTAATGCGGAGCTCGCCTGGTGCTGGCCGATTGCTGCCCGAGTCCTCATCTCCACTGCCACCTGACGACAGCTGCCATCCCCCCAAAAACCGGGCAGACACCGCCCCTCCCGCCCCCGGACGGCTCATTTCTTTCCCAACCCCTGAGGCTCTCCGCACACTCAAGACCCAGAAACCCTTCTCTCCTCCGAGGGCCGAGGAAGGCTACGCTAGGAAGTGGGGTGCAAGCGGGCAGGCGCACACACAGGGAGGGCGAGAAAGACGAGAGCCAGACCCACGGAGGAAACCCGAGGCTCAGAAGGCAGGGAGAGGGTGGCGGGCTCGGAGCAGAGGACAGAGGGCCGGGAAACAGGTCCAGGGCCAGAAGCAGGAGGAGATGGGCAGGTGAATGACCACGCCGCCTGGAGACGCCACCACCACGCCACACATCCCCACGACGCGCTGGAGGCTCAGCCACGGGTGGTTGCGAACAGGGGCGTGACTGGCGCCAGAGGCGAAGGCGCTTGGGGGTGGGGGGAACTCGGCCCCCTAGAACCCTCCAACCCAGCCACTAGAGGCGTGGCGGTGATGTCCCCCGGGAGTGACACGAGGGAGAGGCTGTTGTGGAACTCTGGGTGGGGGTGCTCTCGGACCGCCAGACCGGAGCTAAGTGTCCCTTGGGAGCCAGGTGTGGGGAAGGCAAGGAGCTGCCCCCTCATCTGATCTCTTCACACTTACCCCCTCTTGCTTTCCTCCCCTCCGGAAGACTGCTAACCTGACCGGCAGCAGCAAGCACCGCCCTGGCACGCACACGTGCCGCCCTCCCTCCTTCCTCTTTCCGTTGCATGCTGAAACACGTGCTCCCAGAAACACGTTAATGATCCTTCCATAGGTTTGCCTACGGAAGCCCTGTTACAACTTTTACTTCCTCTAGATCATGCTCAAACTTGTCAGACTCTGCAACCCCCATGGACCCCACCCAGTTCTTCTGTCCTTGGTATTTTTCCAGGGAAGAATACTAGAGTGGGTTGCCAGTTTCTTCTCCAGGGACTCTTCCCAAGCCAGGAGTCCAACCCCGGGTCTCCTGCGACTCCTGTCTTGGAAATTCCAGAAAAACATTCTGGATTCTTTACCACTAAGCCACCTGGGAATCCTGCTAGATCTGAGGTCCTTGAACCTCTCTGCCAGGGACTGTTACCAGTCCACAGCCTAAGAGCCCAGTTAGCAGAAGTTGAAAGGTGGGAAAGCGAGGATTCACCTGCAGCTCCCTATCACTGAATTTCCCCCTGAACCATCCCTGTTCCCCCTCCCTCCTCCCATGGAAAAATTGTCTTCCTCAAAACTGGTCACTAGTGCCAAAAATGGTCACTAGTGCCAAAAAGGTTGGGGATTGCTGTTCAAGATGGTTAAGTTCCACCCTCTTGTCAGTGCTGTGCTAGGGCCTCACTAACCAATCCAACCGGTATTAAAGACTGGGTATGTGTTCATGCCTTCAATTTTGCCAATTTAAGACCAAATGATATGTAAGCCTTTTACCTATAAAACAAAATATAACAGTTTTTGATGTAATTAGTTGTTATTCATCCAACAAGACATGCAGTTAACAAATATTTTTGAGGGGCTATTTAGCATCAGTAATACTTGTTTACCAGCTGAGCCAAACTTGTTTGTAAAGGCTTTGATACCATGTCCAATTCAGTTCCACTGTGAGGCCAGATCTGAGGCTGAGGGACTAACAGAAGGTCCTAGTTACATTATGAACCTAAGATATCAGGGACACACTGATTCTTGATGGTTCTAAAAAAGGTAAAGGATTTTAGATACATGCCTTCCCTGAGTGAAGGAAATTGAAGAGATATATCCTGAGTTCATGCATTTCTTATATATGGTTTTCAACAAATAAGTATTTTGTAAATTAATTTTGGTCTTTCTTAGGCACACAGCTTGAAGTATCACTATAAATTCAATAAATAATTCTTTCTGCATACCAGCCCCCAGGATACTTTGCTGAGTTCTGGGGATACAGAACATTCAGGCTCCAAGTTAACATTCTCACAGTCCGATGGCAAGATGGTTATACAGAGATATGATTTTCAAAAATGTGTAGAAAGCTCTGGCAAGGTTAAAAACAAGGGGCTCTGGGAACACAGAGGAAAGACACTAAATCACAGCCAGAGGGGTAAGTGAGCAGGAAGGATTAGGATAGGCACCTTTCAGAGGAAGGATTATGAAGTAGACACCATTATTATCTCCACTTACATATTAGGAGACCAAAGGTCAAAGAGGTTATATTTGCTCAAAGTCACACAGTAAGCCCAAGGTGTTGCCAGTCTTCAAACCCAAGACTGTATGATTCTAGGGCCCTCTGCAGTTTACATTACCTTTGTTTTATGTTTGTTTGTTTATTATTAACAGCCATTCTTTATTTTTCAAAAAAAACCTTATAAAACAAATACTAGAAGGACATTTAAAAATGTCATGCAGATCACACTAAATTACTCTGGTACATTACCCTTGTTTTAAAATGCAGGTTTTATTATTTTTCAGATATGCTTAGGCCAACAGATCAAGAGAGGATTGCCACTGAAAAGACAGTTTGTTACAGTTCCCTACAGGAGGGGGCATGCCATGACAGGCAGGGACACAGGGAAGCACTAGGATCCCTCAAAAGGCAGGTGGAGGGTGTTGGGGGAGGGAGCAACATGGGAGAAGGTCTTTATTGTGGATTTTGTTGGAAGAAATGGTCAAGGCAGGGCAAGCAGGTTTAGGATTGGCTAATTTGAATAATTTCAGTCAGTTCTAGGGCATAGGGACCTACTTGTCCTGCCTTCTTGTCAGGTACATGACTTTCAAGTAATTAAGGTAGCAGAATATTGGCCTAAGTGTGAAAGCCCCTTTGAGAGCCTATAAAGAAGGTGGTTCAGCCATGAAAGTTCCTACACACAGATCTGGGGTCTGAAGACTCACATAAGCATCTCCATCCATAGCTCTCCTCTTCTTGGTCCACCTGCACTCTGTGCTTTTGTTCTTTTTCAGTGAAATTAAAATATCTCTACCCCTGGGTTCGATCCCTGGGTTGGGAAAATCCCCCAGAGAAGGAAATGGCAACCCACTCCAGTATTCTTGCCTGGGAAATCCCACGGACAGAGGAACCTGGTGGGGTACAGTCCATGGAGTCGCAAAGAATTGGACATGACTGAGCAACTTCACTTTCACTTTTCACCTTGCTTTAATTCATAAGATAATTGCTCAGCATTCCTCTTGCTGGACTAGGATATAGATATCATAAGGGAAGTTTTTCTCTTTGTTGTTGTTCACTGGCTCAGTCCTGCCCGAACACTTTGCAACCCCATGGACTGTAGCACACCAGGCTTTCCTGTCCTTCACTGTCTCCCAGAGTTGGTCAAACTCATGTCAATTGAGTCGATGCAATCCAACCACCTCATCCTCTGTCACCTCAATCTTTCCCAGCGTCAGGGTCTTTTCTAGTAAGTCAGTTCTTACCATCATGTGGCCAAAGTATTGGAGCTTCAGCTTCAGCATCAGTCCTTCCAATGAATATTCAGTGTTGATTTCCTTTAGGATTGACTGGTTTGATCTCCTTGCTGTCCAAGGGACTCTCAAGAGTCTTCCCCAACACCATAATTCAAAAGCATCAATTCTTGAGTTCTCAGCCTTCTCTCACATCCCTAAAGACTACTAGAAAAACCATAGCTTTAACTATATGGACCTTTCTCGGCAAAGTGATATCTCTGCTTTTTGATATGCAGTCTAGGTTTGTCATAGCTTTTCTTCCAAAGAGCAAGCATCTTCTAATTCTGTGGCTCCAGTCATAGTTCACAGTGATTTTGGAGCCCAAGAAAATAAAATCTGTCACTCTTTCTACTTTTCCCCCATCTATTTGCCATGAATGAACCAGATGCCATGATGTTTTCTTAATGTTTTCAGCCAGCTTTTTCTTTCTCCTCTTTCACGTTCATCAAGTCTCTTTAGTTCCTTTTCACTTTCTGCCATTAGCGTGGTGTCATCTGCATATCTGAAGTTATTGATATTTCTCCCGGCAATCTTGATTCCAGCTCGTACTTCTTCCAGCCCAGTGTTTCTCATGATGTACTCTGCATGTAAGTTAAATAAGCAGAGTGACAATATACAGCCTTGACATACTCCTTTTCCTATTTGGAACTAGTCTGTTGTTC
>SJYA01003272.1:162903-182275 GCA_006410615.1 Neotragus moschatus
CCAGTAAGGCCACCATGTAAACTTTCAAGATTCTGGCAGGCAGATACGGAGATCTACTGTCTTGTAGCTGTCCAACAGAAGCCTGAAATGTAAGTTCCTTGTGGAGAATTACCTGGAAGTCCAGTGGTTAGGACTCTGCGCATTCACTGCTGAAGGCCTGGGTCCAATTCCTGGTTGGGAAACTGAGATCCCACAGGACAAGTGGCATGACCAAGTAAAAAAAAAATAAAGACTTAAATGTGAAAGGCCAAATTTTTTTTAAGTAAGTTCTTGAGACTTCCCTGGCAGTCAAATGGTTAGGGCTCCTCTTTCATGGCTGAGGACCCAGGTTCAATCCCTAGTCAGGGAACTAAGATCCCACAAGCCACATCATATGGCCAAAATAAATAAATATTTTTAAAATGTAAGTTCTTTGCTTATTAAAACTGACATCTACCAATCTGGAGTCATCTGCCTCTTTCTTCCATCTTTCCTTGCCCTTCATGTACAGGATCCAGTTTGTGAACCAACAAAGTAATATGATAAAGTAAAAACTTTTAAAATGTGTTCTCAAAAATAATTTTTTTAGTTCTAAAGATTTTTAGTGGCATACCCAACAGGTTTTTGTTCCAATTCTTGAATTTAATTATTTTTTCTATTTTAGTACAGATGATGCATCCCACTTTGATCCTTCAGAGACACCAAAGGCTTGACTCAGTGACACATTTTTGTCACTTGGTGGTACAGATTCTGGGAAAATGGTGGTAACAGTGGCTATATAGCTTTTTGATCTCTCTAAACACTCACATAAAAACAGAGCAACAAGAGCAAAAGCAAAATAATGAATATTTTCAATAAATGTATGTTATAAGATACCCTCTCAGCCCCCCAAAATTCAAGATGAGGACAAACCACTAAAAGTTGCATTACTTACATGTTATTGGTGTCTGTGCAGAAAGAAAAAGAAGTATCGGTGCAGCATTTTACTGACTTGATAATAAGAGATCACAACCAACCAACTCACTGGAAAGAGAAACTGAAACTGGCAAGGTTTCTGCCCTTTTCAATACCAGGTAAGTGCAAGGAGCCCAGCTCAAAAGACACCAAAGGTGCTGGAAGCATCATAGCCCTTGTAAAGTCCCCAAACTGACATGTCAGCACTCCTTTCTAGGACGGGAGCCCACAATATGAGAAACTGCTGGAGTTGGAATCATGATTCAGTAGGAAATGTGTAAGAAAATGAGAAGGTCTAAAACTGTACTGTACACTCATGTCCACACTTGTGGCTACTGAGTACTTGAAATGTGGCTAGTCAGAATTAAGATATGCTGCAGGTGTAAATTACACACCAGAGTTTGAAAACTTCATAGGAAAACATTTTAAATATCTCATTAATTATAATATTAAGTAAAGTAAGAAAAAGACAAATACCATATGATATCGCTTATATGTGGAACTTAAAATATGACACAAATGAATTTATTTATGAAACAGACCCACAGACATAGAAAACTTACGGTTACCAAAGGGGAAAAGGGTTAGGGAAGGGATAAATTGGGAGTTTAGGATTAGTGGATACAAACTACTATGTATAAAATAGACAAAGGCACCAGACCACTTGACTTGCCTCTTGAGAAATCTGTATGCAGGTCAGGAAGCAACAGTTAGAACTGGACATGGAACAACAGACTGGTTCCAAATAGAAAAAGGAATATGTCAAGGCTGTATATTGTCACCCTGCTTATTTAACTTATATGCAGTGTACATCATGAGAAACNACTGACTCGATGGACGTGAGTCTGAGTGAACTCCGGGAGTTGGTGTTGGACAGGGAGGCCTGGCGTGCTAAGATTCATGGGGTCACAAAGAGTCGGACACGACTGAGTGACTGAACTGAACTGAACTGTATAGCACAGGGAACCATATTCAATATCCTATAATAAACCATAATGGAAAATATGAAAAAGAATGTGTGTGTGTACACACACACAGCTGAATCACTGCTATACACCAGAAACACACCATTGTAGATCAATTATACTTCAATAAAAATATTTTTCATCTAAAAAATATTTCACAAATAATTTTATATTTATTACATGTTGAAATGTTTGATAGATGAAATTAAATAAATCATTAATGTTATGTGTTTCTTTAGGCATTTTTAAATGTGGCTACTAGAAAATGTTATTACACGTGTGGCTAGAATTATATTTCTACTGAACAGAACTACATGTTACTGATGTTTGAGATGTCTTTTAGAAACATCCCAAGTAGAAAAGTCAATTAGGTAGCTGGATATATGTGACTGGAGTACAAGAGAATAGGGAGAGGCAGTTTCTTTTACTGGTTTGGTTTAAATTTCCTTTCACTCTGTTTTTTAAAATGTGGTCTCCTACCATGTTTCCACAACTTCTTAAAAAAAAAAAAAAAAGCTGAGTTGAGTTTCATTACAGAACCAGCAATATGGCCAAGGTGGAAAAAGCAAAACATAGACCATACCACCAGTTATTTCAAAGATGAGATATATGCCCTATTTGTAGCATGGTATATGTCCATCCAGTTCTCTCCAAATGTCTATACATGCACACAGAAATACACACATACATACTCACCTCACATATCTGCTCACACTTAGAAAGAATAATTTTAAAAATGGGATTATCCATTAACACAATTTTTACTGAATGTATGACCACTTTTACATCAATCATTAACCTTGAACTTGGCCTAGAAAATTCCATGGATTGTATAGTCCATGGGGTCACAAAGAATCCGACAGGACTGACTGACTTTTACTTTCACTCTCCCAGACATTCCCCTCCCCTCTCCGCACTGACCTCAGGAATCCTTGCTCCCAACATACAAATTTTTTTCTCCCCTGGAAACTGAGACCTTTGCCCTTGGGCTCCTGACTCCTGCTATTCTCCTCCTTTCTGCATCTTCCTTCCAGCACCTCCTACTCCTATCTGAGGAGGAAGTATTCTCCCTACATGCCCTACCTCTTATTCAACCTGGATATCTCCATCACCCCTTTTCTCTAGCCACCCTGGGTTAAACCCTGCCCCCTGTTCTTGTCCAAGCTGAAAATCACCTATGCAAATAGCATATATAACATGTAAATGCTATTTTTCCTGGAAAGTACTCTATGTTAGACAGTGGAAATAAAAGATTTCTAGGATCGTATTTCATTCCCTCCCCCTTCCAATGAGTCAGCTAGTATTTCAACAACTCTTAAATCCTCTAAATAAGACATAAGATTAACAGTGGTTTTTTGGACAAAAAAAAAGTCACATTTTTTAAATGAAATTAACGCTTTATTTATTCAAAAATTTCATTGCATAAACGCAACTTGGAAAAGGGAAAGCTCAACTTAGAGGCAAACACAGGCCTTTTGCGGGGATAAGCAGGGGCTGGAATTAAGTGCCAACAGCAGATAAACGCTAAGCAGTGCCATTACAGGAATGCGAGGCTTCAAAACTACCTTTCCAAACAAGAGCTTCAAAACTGCTCATGATGTTGGTTAATGGCTATAACATTTGTAAACCTCACAGGTAATCGCAGAACAGGCAGCCCATTCAGGGCAGTGGGGGTGGATATTGATTCCTTCCGTGGGACTCAGGATGCTCATGAGAATTATAGCTCAGGAAGTGGAGGAGAGGGAGGCAGGCTCCCTATTTCAGCCGGCTCTTCTAAGGAGAGAGGGCTCAGGGCTTCAAGCTCTGGCAGCAAGATACGCCTAACGCCATCAGGTCTAGGAGCAGAGATGGAACCAACACCAGAAAAACCAGCAGAAGAGGGAGGGGATCTCCCATCGGAAAAATTAATGGGGGATGGGGGGGAGCTCTGGTCAGAAGACCCAGGGGAGTTAGAGCAAGAGGAAGAGGATGAATTCTCAGCATACTCCCTAGGGAAAGTAAAGAACCTACCCGGAGGTGAGGGTGAGGAGGCACGCATACGGACTGCATGCCAGACTCGCTGGGGAGTAAGGCTTGGGGCCTCGGATTCAAGAGAACTTGAGCTGCTCTGGCGGGGAAGCCCTCCTACGGCGAACCCAGAGGATGAAGGAGGACTCCCACCATTAGGCCCAATGGGTGAGGGGCAGCTAGTAGGTGGTGATCCTCGCTGGGTGGCCCGGCCCCGGAGGGCAGAGCCTGAAGTAGGGCTGAGGCTTTGGAGGGGAGGGCCTAGCCCCACTGCGCCGCTACTCAGGGCAGGGCCTGGCCCATTTGCACGACGACGCGAAGCACTTCGGCGGCGGCGAGCGCGGCCAGGCACAGAACCACCGCGGCGGTGACCAGCAGGGCCAGGCATGGAAGCAGAGTGGCCGCGATGATCCGGGCCAGGCGTGGAACCAAGGCGGCGGCGGCGACGAGCAGGGCCAGGCGTTGAAGCAGGACGGCCGCGAAGATCCGGGCCAGGCATGGAAGCAGGGCGGCGGCGGCGACGAGCAGGGCCAGGCGTGGAAGCAGGACGGCCGCGAAGATCAGGGCCAGGCGTGGAACCAAGGCGGCGGCGGCGGCGAAGAGCAGGGCCAGGCACAGAAGCAGGGCGGCCGCGAAGATCTGGGCCAGGCGTGGAAGCACGGCGGCGGCGACGAGCAGGGCCAGACACGGAAGTAGGGTGGCCGCGATGATCAGGGCCAGGCGTGGAACCAAGGCGGCGGCGGCGGCGGTGAGCAGGGCCAGGCGTGGAAGCAGGGCGGCCGGGACGAGCAGGGCCAGGCGCGGAAGCAGGGCCACTGCGACGAGCAGGACCAGGCACCAAAGCAGAGCCCCTGCGAAGATCTCCACCAGGCGCAAAANGGCGGCGGCGGCGACGAGCAGGGCCAGGCGTTGAAGCAGGACGGCCGGGATGATCAGGGCCAGGCGTGGAACCAAGGTGGCGACGGCGGCGACGAGCAGGGCCCGGCGTGGACGCAGGACAGCCGCGAAGATCCGGGCCAGGAGTGGAAGCAGGGTGGCTGCGACGAGCAGGGCCAGGCGCGGAAGCAGGGCCACTGCGACGAGCAGGACCAGGCACCAAAGCAGAGCCCCTGCGAAGATCTCCACCAGGCGCAAAAGCAGGGCGGCCGTGACGAGCATGATCAGCCGCGGAAGCAGGGCCGCCATGAGGACCAGGGACAGGTGCCAAAGCAGGGCGGCCACGACGAGCAGGGCCAGGTGCAGAAACACGACCGCCATGAGGATCAGGGCCACGCGTGGAAGCAGAGCGACCGCGACGAACAGGGCCAGGCGCGGAACCACCGTGGCGGCGACGATCAGGGCCAGGCGCCGAAGCAGGGGTAGGCGCCAAAGCAGGGCGGCCGTGACTAGCAGAACCAGGCGCGGAACCACCGCGGCGCGGATGAGAAGGGCCCGGCGCGGACGCAGGGCGGCAGCGACGAGCAGGGCCAGGCGCGGAACCACCGAGGCGTCGACGACTAGGGCCAGCCGCAGAAGCAGGGGCGCCAAGAGGATCAGGGCCAGGCGCCAAACCACGGCGGCCGCGACGAACAGGGCCAGGTGCGGAACCACCGCGGCGGCCACGCGCAGGGCCAGGCGTGGAAGCAGAGCGGCCGCGACGAGCAGGGCCAGGCACGGAAGCAGGGCTGCCACGACCATCAGGGCCAGGCGCGGAAGCGCTGCGGAGGCGGAAAGCAGGGCCTGCTTCGGGTATACCGCCGCGAGTTGGGCCTGGCTTGGGTGCACGGCTTCTGCGTTGAGCAGGGCCGGGCGCTGATGCTTGACGCCCAAGAGGAGGGCTCGGCCCGGGTAGACGTCGACTGCGACGACGTGCGCCTGGCTCAGGAGCACAGCGGTAAATGCCAGCAGAGCCCCTACCAGCTGCACCGGACCCGGATGTGTGGCTACGGAGAGCAGGGCCTGGCCTGGCTGCCTGACTGCGGAGAACAGGACCTGATGGGGTGATGTTGCCCTGGAGGGCAGGGCGTTGCACTGCTGCACCGCTGTGGAGGTGAGGGCCAGGACCCGCTGCTTGACTGCGGGTAGCAGGACCTGGTGCTGTGGCCTGGCTTTGGAGGGCAGGAACCAGCTGCGACACGTGGTTCCTCAAAGAAGCAGAGCTGCTGGGCTGAGACCTTGGAGAAGATGGTGGTGGAGACACGGACCTCGAGAACACAGCAGCCACTGGAAACAGACAGCGTCGAGGAGGCTTCTGAGCTGTGGCAGCCTCCTCGAGGCTGAGCTGCTTCCTCCCACGGCCCTTCCCTGGGCTAGTGATCTGGGTGGAATGCTGGTCAATGCCCCCTGCGGCTTGCCCAACAGCAGCCCCACTGTGAGCAGGCGCCATCTGGATGTTTTGGCCAGATTGGGGCACCACACAGCTCAGCTCCACGTCAGGACTCTCACCACCCTGGTGGTCGGGGCGACCCCTCCCCTGCACACCTTCCACGGAAGATTCCCCTGGCTCCTCCCCAGTGAGCAAAATGGCGGTGGTAGCCACGTCGCAGGATGAGGAACCTGCTGTGCCACCATGTGGGGCGCCACCACCCACAGCGCCACCACCCAATAGAGAGGGGTTGGTCAAGACCGTTGGGACCAAGGCACCAGGACTGGTGTTCTCGGCCCCACGGGCGTCACCAGGGGCAGAAGTGACCTCGTTCTTTGGCCCTGTGGGCATCTCACCCTGCTGTGGCTTCTGCTCCTTCTCCAAACACGACTGGGTGGCCATAATGCTAGGTTCTACCTCAGACGCGGAGAACACAGCTGCAGACGCTACCTCAGTCGAGCTCCGAGTGCAAAAAGCGAGGAGGGTGGGCAGATCCCCTGGAGTCTTCACTTCTGATTGGTGGGCTAGATGTCATGTGACCTTCGTCTCCCTGGCAACAGGCAAATACGGCTCCACCTAGCGTGGAAGAGAAGGGTTTGCTCCATGCCTCTGGAGTCTGCTTTGCCCGCCAAGGGCCCCCCGCTGAGTCAATGTGGTGAATTCCCTATCCTAACCCCAGGAGTGTATTATGTGTTTTCAAAGAGGGGTTGAGGATGGGGAGGCTGTATATATAAACAATTTGAGTCACACCCCCTCCCAAATCAGCTTAGCTTGTAGCACTACTCTGGTGGTGTAGTGCTAGGCATCCCTCCTGGAATATGGTCAGGACACTGGACCCATATCAGTGACCCTGGAAAGGATGGTCCCAAAACTGCTTCAAGCATCTGGATGACCCATAAGAAGGTCTGCTCAGAGAGCAGCCTGAAAGTGAGCAAACAGAATGAATGGGTCCTACATCGGGGTCTTGGCTCAGGATGTTCAGTATGCTACCGGGCTGGGGGAACTGGGGGCAGGGGGCAGGAGTGGTTAATTCTTTAGCAAGATACTTGCTGTTGCCCTGCTTCCTGAACACAAACAGATTGCCTGGGATTAAGGGTGGTATTGTCCTTAAAGATACGTCGTCATTTGTATGGGCTGTATAGTAATCCACTGGTGAATATACATTAATTTATTTGACCTACTCTCTGCTGCTGCTGCTGCTGCTGCTACTGCTGCTAAGTTGCTTCAGTCGTGTCCGACTCTGTGCGACCCCATAGACGGCAGCCCACCAGGCTCTGCCGTCCCTGGGATTCTCCAGGCAAGAACACTGGAGTGGGTTGCCACTTCCTTCTCCAATGCATGAAAGCGAAAAGTGAAAGTTAAGTCACTGAGTCGTGTCCAGTTCCTAGCTTCTGTTAATATAAACATGATGTGATGCAAAGGCTTGAAGTTCAATATCTGCACACATTTTTAGTCATAAAAGTCATTATTACTGCATGTTCAGTACCCAAAACAAAAGTAAATGTAGGAAAGCTAGATTCTAGATTCCCACAGACCAGCAAGCTGCTGCTGCTGCTGCTGCTAAATCGCTTCAGTCGTGTCCGACTCTGTGCGACCCCATAGACGGCAGCCCATCAGGCTCCCCCATCCCTGGGATTCTCCAGGCAAGAACACTGGAGTGGGTCGCCACTTCCTTCTCCAATGCATGAAAGCGAAAAGTGAAAGGGAAGTAGCTCAGGCGTGTCTGACTCTTCGCGACGCCATGACTGCAGCCTACCAGGCTCCTCTGTCCATGGGATTTTCCAGGCAAGAGTACTGGAGTGGGGTGCCATTGCCTTCTCCGGGGTAGTACTAGGAATGTTTAATTATTTTTTGGTCAAATGGCCATGCGTAAATAATAGCTTTTTGTTTATAGTTCATAGTTCTTTTGTTTTATGAAAATGGAACTTTTCATGAATAGATCTTGTTCCGTAACCTGCCTTTTGTGTTCAAAAAATACACTTTCCACGTCAGTAAATAAATTTCCACAAGGCCATTGTATAACTACAAAATATTCCTTTTATGGAGGAAGCTTACATTTTCAAACACTGCTATATTGATCAATGTTTATGTTATTTCCAACTTTTCACTCTCTGTTACACATCAATGTAAGATATATCCTTTTTACTAAAAATTGTTCATATCCTCCAATGTGAATTTATTGTAGATAAGTTCCCAGAAAAGGATATTCTGAATATAGGCCATACACATTTGTAATTCTTTGATAAGAATTTTGGTTAAGTGGTTCTCCTGAAAGTTGCTGTTGCAGCAATTTTGGCCAAATGAAATGGGATATTTAGTGCAATGGATGAACAAATCGACTGAAACACAACACAAAAATAGAATGGAATGGCATTTGGATTGTTAAATAATATGGAATGGAAAATGGATTTGAAATGGAATGCAGAATGTGATGAAATTGAGACTGATTGTAGTGGAAATTAGAATAAAATGGAAAAGGAATATGGACTTGAATAGGATATGAAATGGAAAGTTTAACGGAATATAATGGAAAAATGGAATGGAATGCAAAATGTAAATATCCAATGGTCTATGGAATAAAAGAAAAATGTTATATGAGAAAAGGAATGAAATGGAGTATGGTGTGAAATAAAATATTAAAGAAAATAGAAGGAAATCAAAATAAGAATGACCAGAGTATGGAGTACAATATGTAATGGCCTGAATTAAATGGACCATGAAACAAAAACTGTAGATTTAAAAGTACCATAAAAAGAATGGAATAAAGCTTGGAATGGAAAACAGAGTCTAAGATTATGAAGGATGAAAAAGCAATTGAATGCAAATGGAATTTATAAAATCAAATGTTGATGAAGTACAGGATGGGCTTAAATGAAAAATAAATGAACAGAATGTGTTCTGGTCATCCATCATTCCACAATATAGTGCTGCGGGATAATGTCCATTTCATTATGCTCATGAATATCTATAGAGATATATTTATATATATAGTTTTCCCCATTTATTTATTTGCTCTTCTCTAAGATCTCAAACTTTATGCTAAAGAAGTTCCTCTGTTTAACTGTATTGGTGTGTCTAAATTGCCCTCTCCTTTTTATTTCCCAGTTCTCCTGTTTAGGAGATAGTGTTTATGTACATTTGTGCTTATAGAAAAAGAATCTGGAAGGGTAAGTTTTGTTCTGTCATATTTTATCTTCTGAATGTTTTCAATGATTATACCTTATTCATACTCAGAAAAAAATAGGACTATTTGCATTTTTAAAACAATTTTAATGTTTGGTTAGATTTTAAACTGATGTAAACAACAACAACAACAACAAAAACAGGCTATCTTATATACTAGTGAATGGAGTTATAAATTCATAGCATCTTGCCAGATGGAACATGTTCATTTGACATTATATTTCTTTTCCAGGCATTAACTCTAAAGAAATACTCATGCATGTAAGTTGCTTCAGTCATGTCCCATTCTTTGCATCCCTATGAACTGTAGCCTGCCAGGCTCCTTTGTCCATGGGATTCTCCAGACAAGAATACTAGAGTGGGCTGCCATGCCCTCCTCCAGGGGATCTTCTCGACCCAGTGATCAAACCCGCATCTCTTACATCTACTTCATTGGCAGGTTCTTTACCACTAGTGCATAATCTGAAATCCTATTTCCAATAGGATACTTGATGTCCATAGAACAAACCTATGCAGCTTTCAAAGGATATTTTTGAAAAAATTTTAATACCATGGAAAAATGACTATGATATTTACATACAAAAAACACATGATGTATTATATCTACTGATCTGTATTTACATCAGTATATTTATTTTTACATCTAAGTAACTTTCTATGTATATTAGAATTTCATTCACTACAGTGCAGTGGAGGGGGTAGGCATCTGGAAATGTCTGTAGACTTGACACAATTGGTGAGAGAGAGGTGCTAGGAACTGGCATCCAGTATGCAGAGGCTAGGTATGCTCTCAATCACTTCAATAAAAAGGAGAGCCTCTGACAACATAGAATTATCTGACCCCAAATGCCAATAGTGTCCAGTTTGACAAACCCTGTGGTAAAGCATTTAGATAATTCATAAAATTTTAAGAAAACTTAAATCATGATCAATCCTACCAGTCATTGATAACTATTGCTAAAGTTTGATATGTGTATGCATTAAATTTTCTAAAATAATTTTGTGCTTTAATAAATAGCAAAAGGGTATTTTTGAAATGAACTGGCTTTTCTTTTCATTTTAAAATTTATTCTTCAGAAAGCTACAAATGTGTTTCACATATGAAGCTTACTTGTCATTGCTTAAGAAATAGTATAACTTAAGAATCATAATTTCAATTCATTTTACATGGAGGAATATTCTACAAAAAATCCATCCTCATCTATTTACTGATTCTCAAACTTCTAAATCAAAGTATTAATATATAAACATTTATATATTTTGCTAAAATATTTTAATATTTGGCTAAAATAATGAAGATGTGTGGCATCATAATCGTGATGCAATGTATCTGATAAAGGGCAGTGTGCTTGACTAATAGGTCATAGTAACCTCATTACTATTCCAGTGACTGTGAAAGTGTATTTCTCAGTTGTGGTTAATGAGATATAAATGTAAGTAGCTTTGGGGTTCGGAGAATGGTTTCTTTATAGCTCTTAAAAAATAGAAGAGACAAAACAGATTATTCACAAAAAACCTTAAAGAATGTATGTACCAAATCTTAGAATTAATAAATGAATTGAGCATGATTGCTGGATATAAGGTCAATATTACAAAACTGAATTGTATTTCTACATATTAGCTTCAAAAATTATAATGAAAAAAATTTAATGCCATTCACTATAAACCAGAAAACATTAAATACCTAGTAACAAATCTAAGAAAAGGTCTGCAAGACCTCTGTCCAGAAATCTATGTATTTCTGAGAGATACTAAAGACGTAATTGGAAAAACATCATCTTCATCGATTAGAAGACAGCATTATGAAAATCAAATCTAAAATTCTCATCAAAATGATTTATGGATTCAATCTAACTTCAGTTGAAATCCCAGATGATTTTTTGTAAATGGAAATTATCAAACTGATTATAAAGTATATATGGATATCAGAGATTCAAGAACAGCCAAAGTCATCCAGAAGAAGAGATTTAGAGGACTTTTCAAAGCCAGATTGCAAGGCCAACTGCAAAGCCATAATCATTAAGACAGTGTGATTTGTGTAAAAGAATAAATAAATAGACTGATGGAACAAAGAAAAAAGTTCACAAGCAGACACATACATATAGGGCCATATGTGGCCATATAGGGCCACACACACACACACACACACACACACACACACACACACACATATTTGCACCTAATTGACAACAAAGGTACCAATGCAGTACTTGGGAAGAAGGAGAGTCACTTAAGTAAATGCAACTGGACTAACTGTATATCCTCCTTGTGAAAAAAAGTAATTTCAGCTCTTAACTTATACACAGAAGTTAATTCTAGAAAATAAAGCTAGAAAATTATATATAAGCATTTTATCAACTATACTTCAATAAAAGAAGGAAAGAGGAAGAATTTCATAATGTATAAATGTAGCTTCATGACTTTGGAGAGGATGATGATATCTGAAAAAGGAGAGAAAAAGCACTGAGAATAAAGGAAAACATTGAAAATATATATACCTTCACACACACATACATCCAAAAAAATATGTATAGGATAAAATCAAGAAGAAAAAAAAGCAAATGCAATTTAACATTGACACAATATTTCAACAGGCACATCACAAAATGGAGCATCCAGATGACCAAGAAACAATAATAGATCACCCAAACTCAGGCATGAGGGATGTGAAAATTAAATTACAATGAAATATCAGTAAATATCTACCAGAATAGTCAAAATGACTACCAGTATATGGAGTTGGAGAAAATAAAGAAGTGGAACTCTAACTGCTGGTGGGAGTGTAAATTGGTACTACCACTTAGAAAACTGTTTGGCAATATCAAATTGGATATATATCCCTCTTCTATAACCCTGCAACTCCATTTGTATTAGCTTTCTATTCCTGTGTAACAAATTTAGTGCCTTAAACTTAGTGGCTTTCAAACTGTGGTGCTGGAGAAGATTCTTGAGAGTCCCTTGGACAGCAAGGAGATCAAACCAGTCAATCCTAATCCTAAAGGAAATCAACTCTGAATACTCTTTGGAAGGACTGATGTTGAAGCTGAAGCTCCAATACTTGGTCACCTGATGCAAAGAGCTGACTCTTTAGCAAAGACCCTGATGCTTGGAGGGGTCTTCCCTGATAACTCAGTTGGTGAAGAATCTGTCTGCAATTCAGGAGGCCCCAGTTCAATTCCTGGGTCGGGAAGGTCCACTGGAGAAGGGATAGGCTACCCATTCCAGTACTCTGGCCTGGAGGATTCCACGGACTGTATAGTCCATGGGGTCGCAAAGAGTCAGACATTACTGAGTGACTTTCACTTTCAATTTCATTGATGTTGGGAAAGATTGAGGGCAGGAAGAGAAGGGGGCAACAGAGGATGAGATGGTTAGAAGCCATCATTGACTCAATGGGCATCAGTTTAAGCAAACTCAGGGAGATAGTGAAGGACATGGAAGCCTGGCATGCTGCAGTCCATGGGGTCACAAAGAGTTGGACATGACTGAGCGACTGAACAACAACATAGTGGCTTAAAACAATGTCCTTTTATTAACTCCCAATTTTGTAGGTTCAGAAATCTATACAAGGGTAGCATGGCTGGGTTTTCTGCTCAGTCGTCTCACAGAGTGAAGTCAGGCTGAGAAGTCATTTGGCCAGTGCTATGGACTGAATGTCTGTGTCTCTCCTAAAATCCACATGTTAAAACCTTAATCCCCAATGTAGTAGAAGTTGAAGGTGGAGCCTTCAGAAGGTAATTAGGTTTAGATGAGTCATATGAGTGGAGTCCCATCATGGGATTGGTGCCCTTGTAAGTGGATGAAAAAAACAGAACTCTCTCTGTGTGTGAGTATACAGTAAGAAGGTGACCATCTGCAAACCAGGAAACAGGCCTTCATCAGACACCAAACTTTTGGCTCCTTGATTATGGGAATTCCCGACCACTAGAACTGTGAGAAATTTTTGTTGTTTAAGCTACTCAGTCTATGGTAATTTGTTACAGCAGGACAAACTAATTAAGACAGATAGGCTATGTTTCTTGCTGAGTGCTCTTCAGAAGAATACATTTCCAAGCTCATTCAAGTTATTGGCAGAATTTAGTTCCACTTTCAGCTCCTAGAGACTTCCTACAGTTTCTTGCCAAATTGATCCCTCCATATAATGTCTCACACTTGAGTCTCTTAGAAAATTCAGTTTAAGGTCTCACTTGGTTAGGTCTGGCTCACTCAGGGTACCTTCTTATTGAAAGTCCATTGCTTTGGGAAAATATATCTCCAAAAATCTCTTTTCCTATATAATGTGTCATAATCACAGGAGCAATCATAATACCAAGCTCTTCTTACACTTAACCAGAGGAGATTATACAAGGTCAAGTGTCACTAGGCATCATTTTAGAATTCCTCCCCCTGACCCCAAGCAATCCAATCTGTCCCACAGAGAATATTCATTAACCTCACGTCACAGTTTCCAGATTTCTCATGGTATTATAGCATCAGCTCAATTCTAAAAGCTCATCTAAATCTCATTGGTTCAAAGTATGAAAACCTTATCATTTTAATCACATAAATCAAGCTTGCATGAGGTGTCTGAGCATAATCCAATAGCATAACTCCTGGGGCACAATCCCTCTCCATCTATATACTGGTGACACTAAAATGACAAACTACCTTCCCCCAGCACACAATAGTGGGACTGGCATGGGTTAACAGCTATAAAAACTCTGTTTTAATATGAGGGGACATGGAAGGTAGAAAGGAGTTAGAATTCCAAAGCAGTCTGGAAATTCATCTGATTCCTAGTAACAGTCTCTCCAAGGCAATTGTCTTTTTCTAAAGCAACTCTGTCTTTCTCTAGCATTTTGACCTCAAAATTCCTCCAGCCTTCACCCAATACTCAGTTCCAAAGCCACACACACATTTTTAGGGGTTTGTAATGGCAATACCCCACATCCAGGTATCAAAACCTCTATTTTTCTATTGATGTGCAAAAAAATGACCACAATCTTAGCAGCTTAAAGTAGCCCTCATTTAGTAGCTCACAGTTATGCAGGTCAGAAGTCTGTGCCCAGTGTGACCAGCTTCCCTGCTAGGGTATAATAGGGTGAGATGATAGTGTTCCTTTCTGGAGGCTCTGGGGAAGAGTCCCTCCCAAACTCTTCCATCTTGTTAGCTGAATTCACTTTCCAACTGCTAAAGGACTGAGGCCCTTCATTCCACTGCTGGCTGTCAGCCTGGGGCAGCACTAATCTCCTAGAGGCTGCCTGCACTTCCTCAACCTCCATGCGTCCATGTGTGCTAGAGTCACTTTAGTCATGTCCAATTCGTTGTGACCCTGTGGGCTGTAGCCCACCAGGACCCTCTGTCCATGGGATTCTCCAGGCAAGAATACTGGAGTGGGTTGCCATGCCCTCCTCCAGGGGATCTTCCTGACCCAGGGAACAGACCTGCATCTCCTATGTCACCTGCACTGGTAGGTAGGTTCTTTACCATCAGTCCCACTTGGGAAGCTGTTGTCACCCTGTAGCCCCCTTCAAATACTCTCTCATGCTTCAAACCTCTCTTTCAGTCAGGGCCTTACCCTGGTAAATGGTCGCCTGATTATGTCTGGCCCACCCCAAGTAATCTCCCTGTCTTATGGTTGACTGTAACAATTACATCTGCAAAATTCTCCCCCTCCATACAATTAATACAATCATAGGAGTTATACCTTATTATATCCAAAGGTTCTATTCATATTCAATGAAGAGATTATACCAAGTTAAGATCCTGAATTCTGCCTACTGTACAAAGTATATATGTAACAGAAATGCATAAACTTGTTCTCCAAAATACATGAGTAAGGATGTTCATGGTAGCACTACTATAAATAGTCAAAAACTCTGAATGTTGATCAACAGTTGAATGAATAAATACAAGTATAGTATCTATATAATGGAATACTATACAGCCATGAAATTATAAAATATCCCTACATTCAACAAATATGGACAGATAGCAAAATCACTGTACTGATCAAAGGAAATGGGCATTAAAATGCCCAAGATTGATAATTCTGTTTCTATGAAGTTTAAAAAACAGGCAAAATGAATATATAGTGACATAGGTTAGAAGAGTAGTTAGCTTTCAGATGTAATGGCTACATAAGGTCACAATAACTTTCAGGTGTAATGACTACTTAAGGTTATAAGGTCATATGTTTCTGGGTACCAGTACTGTTCTATATCTTAGTATTGGTTTTACATGCATCTGTTTGCTCTGTAAAATGTCATCAAGTTGTTGCCCTTTATGTTTTATTATGTTCTCTTTTCGACTTCAATGAAAAAAAAAAGCTAATATAAAAGAAAAAACCTTATAAAAGGCAAGAAGAGTTGACAGAATTGTACATCAGAAACACAATCCCTTATAGGCAATTTTAAAGTGGAAATGCTTTTAACCTTTCCAGACTTCAGATTATATTATAAAGCTGCAGTAATCAAAATAGCTTGGTATTGATATAAAAACAGGCATATAGATCAATAGAACAGAATAAAGAAGCCAGAAATAAACCCACACACTCACAGTAAATTAATCTATGACAAAGGAGGCAAGAATATATAGTGGAGAAAAGAGACTGTCTTCAACAAGTGGTGATGAAAAATTTAGGTAGCTACATATAAATCAATGAAATTAGAATACTTCCTTATACCATATGCAAAAATGAATTAAAATGGTTTAAAAACCTAAATATAAGAAGTGACATCAAGAATTGTATACAGAAAACTGTAAGACACTGATGAAAGAAATCAAAGATGACATAAACAGATGGAGAGACATTCCATATTCCTGGGTTGGAAGAAACAGCATTGTGAAAATGACTGTATTACCAAACGCAATCTACAGATTCAGTGTGATCCCTATCAAATTACCAATGACATTTTTCACATAACTAGAACAAAAAATTTCCCAATTCATATGGAAATGCAAAAGACCCTGAATAGCAAAAATAATCTTGACAGAGAATGGAGCTGGAGGAATCAACCTTCCTGACTTCAGATTATACTACAAACCTGCTGTCATCATGACAGTATGGTTCAGTTCAGTTCAGTTCAGTCACTCAGTCGTGTCCGACTCTTCGTGACCCCATGAATCGCAGCACGCCAGGCCTCCCAGTCCATCACCGTCTCCCGGAGGTCATTCAGACTCACATCCATCGAGACCGTGATGCCATCCAGCCATCTCATCCTGGGTCGTCCCCTTCTCCTCCGGCCCCCAATCCCTCCCAGCATCAAAGTCTTTTCCAGTGAGTCAACCCTTCGCATGACGTGGCCAAAGTACTGGAGATTCAGCTTCAGCACCATTCCTTCCAAAGAAATTCCAGGGNAGTCCATCACCGTCTCCCGGAGGTCATTCAGACTCACATCCATCGAGACCGTGATGCCATCCAGCCATCTCATCCTGGGTCGTCCCCTTCTCCTCCGGCCCCCAATCCCTCCCAGCATCAAAGTCTTTTCCAGTGAGTCAACCCTTCGCATGACGTGGCCAAAGTACTGGAGATTCAGCTTCAGCACCATTCCTTCCAAAGAAATTCCAGGGCTGATCTCCTTCAGAATGGACTGGCTGGATCTCCTTGCAGTCCAAGGGACTCTCAAGAGTCTTCTCCAACACCACAGTTCAAAAGCATCAGTTCTTCTGCACTCAGCTTTCTTCACAGTCCAACTCTCACATCCATACATGACCNTTCACAGCTATTTGTAAGGCCTCCCCAGACAGCCATTTTGCTTTTTTGCATTTCTTTTCCATTGGGATGACAGTACGGTACTGGCACAAAAACAGAAATATAGACCAATGGAACAAGATAGAAAGTCCAGAGATAAACCCATGCAGCTATGGGTACCTTATTTTTGACAAAGGAGCAAGATTTTGACAAAGGGACAAAGATAGCCTCTTTAATAAGTGCTGCTGGGAAAACTGGACAGCTACATGTAAAAGAATGAAATTAGAATACTTCCTAACACCATAAACAAAGATAAACTCAAAAGTGGATTAAAGACATAAATATGACTAGAAACTATAAAACTCTTAGAGGAAAACACAGGCAGAACCGTCTATGACATAAATCACAGCAAGATTCTCTATGATCCACCTCTTAGATTAATGGAAATAAAAGCAACAATAAACAAGTGGGACCTAATTACACTTAAAACTTTTTGCACAGCAAAGGAAACTATACAGTTCAGTTCAGTCACTCAGTCGTGTCCGAATCTTTGCAACCCCATGGATTGCAGCATGCAAGGCCTCCCCATCCATCACCAANTCTTAGATTAATGGAAATAAAAGCAACAATAAACAAGTGGGACCTAATTACACTTAAAACTTTTTGCACAGCAAAGGAAACTATACAGTTCAGTTCAGTCACTCAGTCGTGTCCGAATCTTTGCAACCCCATGGATTGCAGCATGCAAGGCCTCCCCATCCATCACCAACTCCTGGAGTTTACTCAAACTCATGTCCATTGAGTCAGTGACGCCATCCAACCATCTCATCCTCTGTCGTCCCCTTCTCCTCTTGCCTTGAATCTTTCCCAGAATCAGGGTCTTTTTAAATGAGTCAGCTCTTTGCTGACTCATTTGAAACTATAAACAAGGAAACTAAAAACAAGGTGAAAAGACAACCCTCCCTCAGAATGGGAGAAAATAAGAACAAATGAAACAACTGACAGGATTAATTTCCAAAATATACAAGCAGCTCATAAAAGTCAATACCAGAAAAACAACCCAATCAAACCGTGGGAAAATGACCTAAATGGACATTTCTTCAAAGAAGACATACAGATGGCTAACAAACACATGAAAAGATGCTCAACATTGCTCATTATTAGAGAAATGTAAAAACTACAATGATATATCACCTCACAGGAGTCAGAATGACCATCATCAAAAAGTCTACAAACAATAAATCCCAGAAAGGTGTGGAGAAAAGGGAACCCTCTTGCACTGTTGGTGGGAATGTAAACTGATACAGCCACTATGCAGAACAATATGGGGATTCCTTCAAAACTAGGAACAAAACCACCATATGACCCAGCAATCCCACTACTAAGGATATAGTAATAGTTTCCCTGAGGAAACCAAAATTGCAAAAGACATATATACCCCAATGTTCATTGCAATACTATTTACAATAGCTAGAACATGGACGCAACCTAGATGTCCATCAACAGACGAATGGATAAAGGAGCTGTGGTACATATATACAATGGAATATTACTCAGCCATAAAGGAAGGCATTTGAGTTTGTTCTAATGAGGTGGATGAATCTAGAACCTATTATACAGAAGGAAATTAGTCAGAAAGAGAAAAACAAGTATCATATACTAATGCATATGTATGGAATCTAGAAAGATGGTACTGATGAAATTATTTGCAGGGCAGCAATGAAGACACAGACGTAGAGAACATACTTAGGTAGACAGCGGAGAGAGGGGAAGAAGGAGAGGGTGGGATATATGGATAGAGTAACATGGAACCATACCCTACCATATGTAAAATAGATAGCTAATGGGAATTTGCTAAATGACTCAGGGAACCTAAGCTGGGGCTCTGTAACAACCTAGAGAGGTGGGATGGGGAGGGAGATGGAAGGGAGGTTCAAGAGGGAGAGGACATAGGTATACCTATGCCATGTTGCTACTTGGCAGAAACCAACACAATTCTGTAAAGCAATTATCCTTCAATTTAAAAATGAATAAATTTAAAATTAAAAAAGACATAACATCATAAAACTCCTGAAGAGAACATAGGCAAAACATTCTTAGCCATATATCATAGCCATATTTTCTTAAATCAGTTTCCCAAGGCAAAATAAAAACAGAAAGTAAAGGAGACCTAATCAAACTTAAAAGCTGCTGCGCAGCAACAGAAATAATCACCAAAACAAAATGACAACTTATGGAATGGGTGAAAATATCTGCAAACGGTGTGAC
>SJYA01003272.1:182438-202399 GCA_006410615.1 Neotragus moschatus
GACCAAAAGGGGTTTATATCCAAAATATACAAATAGCTCATACAAATCAGTATCAAATAAACAAGCAACCCAATCAATCGAAAAATGAGCAGAAGACCTAAACAGACATTTCTCCAAAGAAGACATACACATGAGTAACAGGCACATGAAAAGATGCTGTTTTTTAGAATTAGAAAACACAACTAATAATTAGATAAATGCAAATCAAAACCACAATGAAGTATCACCTCTCACCAGTCAGAATGTCTATCATCAAAAAAGTCTACAAATAATAAATGTGGAAGAGAATTTGGGGAACAGGGAACCCTTACATATTGTTGGTGGGAATGTAAATTATTGCAGTCACTGTGGAAAACATTATGGAGTTCCTTAAAAAACTGAACATAGAGCTACCATATGATCCAGCAATTTCATTCCTGGGTAAATGTCTGGAAAAATTAAAAAAACAACAAAAACTCTAATTGAAAAGAAACATGCACCTCAGTGTTCACAGCAGCACCATTTACAACAGCCAAGACAGACAAACAACCCAAATGTCCATCAACAGACTACTGATTTATATATACACCACAGCTTCCTAAACATACATATATTATATATAGGCTTTCTTGGTGGCTCAGAATGTAAAGAATCTGCCTGCAATGTGGAAGAACCCAGTTTGATCCCCAGGTTGGGAAGATCCTCTGGAGAAAGGCATGGCAACCCACTCCAGTATTCTTGCCTAGAAAATTCCACAGACAAAGGAGCTTGGTGGGCTACAGTCCATGGGATTGCAGAGTCAGACACGACTGAGCAACTAACACACATACATTATATATATATGACTGCATCATTTTGCTGTGTACTTGAAACTAACATAATATTGTAAATCAACTATACTTCAATTAAATTAAATATTAANTCTGACCCTCCTCCACTCATTCTTCTTCCCTGAACGCAAAAGATAGATCTGCTTATGAAAGTTTCCTCCCTGTATTAGGAGAAAATAATACATTCTTGTCACCTGAGATAGGGAATTTGGGACCAAGAAATCTGTACAAATAAATCTTGCTACCTTTACCCCTATCTTCCTAGTTACTTCTTGACCATGTACCATCCCTAACTCCAAACCCCTTCGTCTTGTCAATATTTTTACAAATTTATTATTTTTTTTGTATACAAAGACCTTCTCTGGTCACCATATTGTGTCTTTATTCTCTTGTGAAGGCCCCCGTATACATGTAAAAAATTAAATAAAATGCATATGCTTTCTGCCTATTAAAAAAAAACACATAAAAGTAAATTTAAAAAAATAAACCAAAATGGGAATACTTCAAAAACTGAGCTCACTTTCCTAATGCCTTTGCCCATAAAACTTGACCTGAAGTGACAGGAAGCAATTTGTAGTTTTTATATATCTTGGAGTGAATATTTATGCTTCAGTGCAGAAATATTTAATTAGATTCAGTAGCATTACTCTAAACTCTGTTATGGATCTTGTGCAATGTATGGTGTATGAATTCTGAAATACTTAGTTCCAAGAATTTAAGATTTTAACATAATTCTGTCAGCAGAGTAAATAAACACTAAGTAAAACTTCAGTTTATCATTTGATTGAATTTGTTGAATTCTTTGTTCAATCTTCAAATGATTATAGTTTTTCTCCTTTGACTTATTTATATAATGGATTATTAAAATTTTCAAATATTTCCTAATACTATACCATGCTCTCATGACTAGGAAAACTACCAGGTTGTGGTAGATTTGTATATACTGTTGAATTTTATTCACTCTAGTTTTATTGATAAAAAATGTAATCTATGTTCATTAAAGAGATGGAGCCATTATCTTTCTGTTTGTATGTGTGTGTGGTATACCATCTCTTCTAGGTTTTAGAATCAGGGTTTAGACTTCCTTCATTAAATAATTTTAGAAGCTTGCTATCTTTTCTTCTAGCTTCTAAGTAGAATTTTTTTATTGTTTTAGGAATTTTTGATTCATTAAAAGAATGAGATGATCCTACTCAACTTTCCTTGTGCATTCAACATTAATTTTGATTCCAAAACCTAGTGTAAGAATAACACCATTTTCTGATTAAGGTCTAGCTATTCAAAAGTGCATTCTAGGAAAGGCAGAGGGATACACTAACATAGATGCTAATTAATAAGGACTTGGATGACTGTTCTAGTTACACCACTTATTCAGTGTATGACTCTCAGCACATTGCTTAATCTTTCAGCCCTGAGTTTCTTCATCTGGGAAATGGGCCCCTCTTTTGCACTGTTTACACCAAATTTAGCAAAGGGCAAATTTTACATCATTACTCCTCAGTTAATGCGCAAGCCTGCTGGGATCAAGAGAAAAACGTGTGCTGATTTACAAAATCACAGCATGAACAAGTGAGAGGTAATAACTATTTAAGGAAATTGTATGTATTTCTGAACTTTTATTAATCTTGAAGTTATGCTTATCATTTCTATGTATTTTCCACACACAGATTATTTCTGTATCACCTATTCTTTAATTTTTTGAAAATAGCACACATGCATGCTCTTAAAATTAAATAGTAACACGACTTTAATGAAATCAGAAATCAGTTGATTCTAAATGCTCTCTTACACACATACCCTACCCATTCCTACGCTGGCTCCCTGAGTCAACTTTCATCTTCTATTCTGTTTCTCTGTAATTTAGCAATATTACAGCTCCTGGAGAAGGAAATGGCAGCCCACTCCAGTATTCTTGCCTGGGAAATCCCATGGACAGAGGAGCCTGGTGGCTACAACAACAATTGAAATGTAGTTGCTTTACAATGTTGTGCTCGTTTCTATTGTGCAGCAAATTGAATTGTTGCTGCTCAGTCTCTAAGTCGTGTTCCATTCTTGCGACCTCAAAGACTGTAGCCCGCCAGGCTCCTCTGTCCATGGGATTTCCCAGGCAAAAATACTGGAGTGCCATTTCCTTGTCCAGGGGGTCTTCCTGACCCTGGGATAGAACTCTCATCTCCCTGCATTGGCAGGTGTTTTTTGCCTGTTTGTTTGCTTGTTGTTGTTGTTGTTGTTTTTAACTATGGATCCACCAGGGAAGCCCATACTGATTATAACATATTGCAAAAATGACCATACAAGTCAGGACTTCTGGTTCTTCACATAAAGAAGCTGGAAATCGTCACCCCCTTTCTTATAACAAGAAGACTCTGGAAAAACTGAATCAAATTTTAAAAATAATCATTGGCCAACCGAGGTGATATAGCGCAAACCACCACCGAGAAAGGCAGATTCAGAGAGGCACGACGGATATCTGCTTACCTGGAACAGATGTCTCTAGAACCATAAACATCCAACATGTAAATAGTAAATTTGCTGAATTGTTTAAAGCTGAGCGTAGAATCGTATGAAAGTAAGGAAGCCTCCATGTATCTGTGGGCTTACCTTCAGGAAAATTTCCCCTCGTCCAGGCAGTGTGAGGCAAAATCATAAATCCAGAGGTCAGAGACGGATGCGTGGAAACCATCCCGCACCTGCTGCAGAAGCTGTGCAGCGCCTGGTGGGTGTGGGATCAGTACGTGATGTTCTTGAGCCCAGGAGGGGCAGGCACTAAGGGCAAGATTGGGAGGAGGCAGTGTCTGAGCTGCTACTTTCTGAACAGTCTGCAACTGCAAACAAACCAGAACTCACAGGTTTGCAGGCGCGAGCTTCATATTTAACTGTGCTACACCGGCAGCCTCTGGTGTAGTTCACCAGACCTGTGGACTCAAAGGTGTGGAGCAAATTTGGCCATATGCGTGCAGCTGAGGCCTCATAGCTTCCCGCAAGGTCTCCCAGAGCTGGTGGCTGTGTGCCCAGTTGTATCTCATTGCAGGACACGGCAGGCTCCAGGGCGGCGCATGTGGCTATGGATCTTTGGAGTCCGCTACACTAGCCTTCCGGCTTCGTATCAGTAGTGTTCTTTGTAGCCACTGGGCTCCCGACCTTGGACAAGCCGGTGCCAGGTTCCAAGAACAAAGTGGCTGCGCTGGTGGGGGCAGGGAGGGTGAAGATGAGGGTTGGGAGCCAAGAGCTGGGGGATTAGGACCCTTGGGCTGCTCTTGGCTTTGCGATTGGGCTGCAGTTTTCTTGCTTACCCTGCCTATGACTTTCTCAACCATAAAGGCAAATCTGATCAGGTCAACACCCAACAGTACAGGATGAGGGGTGGGAATACTGGGGCCGGGTGCTCAGGTTCTAAGAATTTACATGGTGGTCCTTTATCTGCACTACCAAGATTGGCTGCTTGTTGCAAATGAGGCGAAGAGACCCTTCCCTCTGAACCTAAAATAACTTTACTGGTGTATCATTTTGGAGAATTGTAGCGCTTTCTCCAAGGAGATTTTTTTAGATCAGCCACAGACAAATGGAATTAGCTGCATCCATGCTCATTCTGTTATACACCTGCCCTGTGACCCTGAAATGGTCCTGATATTCTTGGGTCCCAGAAATCTCATATGAGAAAAGGGGAATAATATTCTGTATTCCAAAGTGGTGGATAGTAAATTCAAGAACATATTTGAAGTACTATTTAATACAGCAGAAGGGAATTGGATTTATGTCTGTATTATTTCTAAATTCATTTTCCAATAATTGCCTAAGTTTTAAAAACTTTTGTTGGATTTATTTTTAGTTTCCTTCAATGCCAAGATTCAGGAAGTGTTCTGGATGCTGGATGGGTAAAAGCCAGCATAACTTGATCTTTTCCTCAAGCATCACCATCTACTGTGGTAGACATACACACAAATTACACGAAAGTCTTTTGAGAATTAGCACTATTTTAGGGGTATTGTGAGACTGCAAAGGAGAGACACAAAGAAAAAGGCTGAATACTTTTGGGAGATGAGTGCCCAAAAAGGAAACAGGATTCCCAAGAGAGCCATGACCTTGGAAACAAAACAGAAGCAACTGTTATTCCAATACCCACTAACTGTCATTGAGGTCAGTAGCCATCAGGTATCCTACAGACAGGTGGAGCAGGCAAAACTGCTATACTATTTTCAAGGTCTTTACCACAGGAACACCTGAACTCTACCTACATTTTTGTTTTGTTTTATTTTTCGGCTGCACCATTTGGCATTCGTGATCTTAGTTCCCTGACCAGGAATGAAACCCATGCCCCTCAATGGAAGCCTAGGGTCTTAACCACTAGACCACCAGGGAAGTCCCTTTACCCACTTTTATAGACTAATTTCTTTCCAGATGAGTGTCTTAGTTTTCATGTGGTTGGTTAACTTCACAACATTGAGAACTGAGTTGGGCCTCATGGTCAAGAAGGGCAGTGAGATTTTAACATAGTTTCCTATTGCTGCTCTAACAAGTTGCCACAATCTTAGTGTCTTCAAGTAACCCCAATGTATTATACTTATTGAGATCAGAAATCTAAATAGATCCACAAGGCTGATTCCTTTTTGGATATTCTAGGGGAAGAACTGTTTCTTGCCTTTTGCAGCTTATAAAGACTGCCTACTCCTTCTTGCAACTTCAAAACCAATAGCATAGTATTTCTCTCTCTCCTTCTATTGTCACATCTCTTCACTGACCTTCTTTCTTGTAAGGACCCTTGTGATCACATTGTGCCCACCTGGCTAACCCAGAATACTCTTCTCATATCAAGGTCATTAAATTAATCACATATGCACTGTTCCTTTTGTGATAAAGGAGACATCCACATGTCTGGAATTAGGATGTAGATACTGGGGGGAAGGGGTATTTTTCAATTTACTATAATTTCCTTTCCCAGAGGCTAGAGAACCCCAGGCATTTTCACTCTCATGTTTGTCAAAGGTACTCTAATTGTCTCAGCCAGACTGAGATCTGATCTCAGCCTGCCAAACCTTCCCACAGCCAAACATTGACCTATGGGGATAGATGTGGCTTATGGGAATAGGGGAGGTTTACCCTGGTGTGATAAATAAGCTGGCCAGTCTAGGTTGTACCTGAGAGTGGCAGGCTACTCTCATCCAGATATTTACAAATCTTGCCCCACCAAGAGGAAGAGTACAAAGGAGAAATATCCCAGGAGGATTGTCCCTCATGTATAGAGAATCCTGCTAACTTCTTTCTAGGGTGCCCCCTTTGCTTTATACCTCTTACTCAACTTTCAAGTCTAAACTTAGACTTCATTTCCTCTAGGAAAAATTCTGTGGTTCCCAAGCTGAATCTTGCATTGGTGCTCCACTTATTGTTCTCATAGCACCGTCTATGGTACACATAATAGCTATTACTGCTGAGTAGTGATGCTGAGGATCTTTCATGTGCCTGTTGGCCATCTGTATGTCTTCTTTGGAAGGATGTCTGTTCATATATTCTGCTCATTTTTCAATCTTTTTTTATGTATGAGATTGTGTTAGCTATTTATATATTTTGAATATTAACCCCTTATCAGTCATATCCTTTGCAAATATTTTCTCCCATTCATTAGATTAGGTTGTCTTTTTCTTTTGTTGACGATTTCCTTTGTTGTACAAAAACTTTTAAGTCTAATTAGGTCCCAGAGTGGGGGTGGAGGGTGAGAGGGAGATTCAAGAGGAAAGTGATACATGTATACATATAGCCGATTCACTTCATTGTACAGCAGAAACTAGCACAATATTGTAAAGCAATTATATTCATTAAAATAAAAAGTTAGGTCCCATTTGTTTATTGTTGCTTTTGTTTCCTTTGCCTTAGGGGACAGATTTCCACCACCACCACCACCACCCCCCCCCCCCCTCCCCGCCAAAACTGCTATACTTTATGTTAAAGAGTTTCCTGCCTATGTGTTCTTCTATGAGATTTATAATGTAGGGGAATAACAATTAGCCAAGATGGCAGTGGTCAGGCTCTCTCACCCTACTTCCTCTTGCTCATGCCCCACATCCTGTAAACAATGGCTTTGCATGGTTATGTAACAGCTGAGGCCATCCATAGCACCGTGCATGTTTGTTCATGTTACTTATATAAGCACCACCTGAAAAATCCCTTGCAGCTGCGTCAACCATTATCGAGTAAAGTATGTCTGCAGTTCCTCTGGCTCCTCATATTTTCTTCCAGCTTCCCAGCTCATGCCTTGCCTACCCTGGGTTCAGCAAACATTAAGACAGTTGGTGTAGTCAGCAGGATATCCAGCAGGTAGGAGAGCCTGAGGATCCAATGGATGGTGGAAGCCAGTGACCACTGTATAGCATGTGATACCCGGTGGCTGTGGTCCTCTCAGCATGGGCCCTGGTGGAAGATTGGGAGACAGTGGACAAGTCACTGGATAGTATTGAAAAGGCATTGCATGTGGTGAGTTCCTGGCTGCCGGACAAAGTGGCACCTACTGCCGCTGGCACCATGTGATGGATATTCTTGACTGCCCTGAGGCTAATATGGATAGTGCCCTCCTTGATGCTGTGCAAGTGCACAAATTGCAGAGATGGGAGGAAGAACTAGAGCAGTGTCTGGGTATCCTGGAGCAAGAGATACATAGCCTTGATGAACCCAGCACCTCAGACAGTGAGGTAATAAGGGATGGTGACGATGAAAAATATGGAACTGTGGGTCCCTGCTTGTTAGTCAGGCCCATTGTGCAGCAGAAGCTAAAGCATGAGCAGCCTGTGGCCCAGAAGGGTCATCCCAAAGGGTCCCCCAGTGTGACTGAGTACACTTATCAACCATATACCCAGGCAGAGTTGGTCAACTTGGGTAAACAATTTCTTGGGTAAGAAAAGCTATGACCAACCTAGACAGCATATTAAGAAGCAGAGAGATTACTTTGCCAACAAAGGTCCATCTAGTCAAAGCTTTGGTTTTTCCAGTAGTCATGTATGGCTGTGAGAGTTGGACCATAAAGAAAGCTGAGCACTGACAAATTGATGCTTTTGAACTGTGGTGTTGCAGAAGACCCTTGAGAGTCCCTTGGACTGCAAGGAGATCAAACCAGTCTATCCTAAAGGAAATCAGTCCTGAATATTGATTGGAAGGACTGATGCTGAAGCTGAAGCTCCAATACTTTGGCCAACTGATGCAAAGAACTAACACCTTAGAAAAGATCCTGATGCTCAGAAAGACTGAAGGCAGGAGAAGGGGATGACAGAGGATGAGATGGTTGGATGGAATCACCAACTCAGTGGACATGAGTTGAGCAACCTCTGGGAGTTGGTTGCTGCAGTCCATGGGGTTGCAAAAAGTTGGACATGACTGAGCAACTGAACTGAACTGATACCTAGAACAAAGGAGCTTCTTATATGCCAGTCCACTGTCACAAGAGTTGCAACATTTTCTAGGGCCTGTTACATTTACAGTGGACATATTGAGAGACACCCTGACAATGATGGAGCCAGAATCCTCACCATTTAAAGAAGGTAAACTTCTGATAGATGTTCAATCTTGGTATACTGATGGGTCCAGTAGAGGCCAGGCCTCCTCCTGGACCACCATTGCTTTCCAGCCCACCACAGATACCATGTGGTTTGATTCCAGAGTCGATCAAAGCAGCCAGGGGGATGAGTTACGTGCTATCTGAATAGTGGCCAAGAATGAAGCGGCTCCCCTACTATCTATACAGATAGTTGTGTGGTTTATAAAGGCTTGACAGTGTGGATTACTTTCTGGAAGACACAGCAATGGTTAATCACAGACCCCTGTGGGGCCAAGCCATGTGGCAGGACTTATGGAACTTAGGGCATGAGAAGGACATAACAGTAATATATGTGACTGAGCATCTACTTTATGGCAAGCCCAGAGAATAATGAAGCTGACAAACGTGTGTGTCTGATGAGTGAATCAGGCCGCACTCAATGAGGTAGCAGCTTGGCTACACCAGTGTGGGGACGAAAACCATATGGGTAGTTGCTAAAAGATGGGATCTTCCCATTTCATAGAGAGAGATAGCAGATGCCTGCCACAGCTGCTTCATATGTGCCCAAGAGGACCTCTATCCCCTAGACATGCAGCAACTGATGGACAAGTGGTAAAGAGAAGGATTTCCTTTGACTCAGTGGCAAGTGGACTTCATACGGCCTCTGCCAGCATCAGACAATGCTGCTGCTGCTGCTAAGTCACTTCAGTAGTGTCCGACTCTGTGCGACCCCATAGATGGCGGCCCACCAGGCTCCCCCGTCCCTGGGATTCTCCAGGCAAGAACACTGGAGTGGGTTGCCATTTCCTTCTCCAATGCATGAAAGTGAAAAGTAAAAGTGAAGTCGCTCAGTCGTGTCCGACTCTTCGCAACCCCATGGACTGCAGCCTACTAGGCTCCTCTGTCCATGAGATTTTCCAGGCAATAGTACTGGAGTGGGGTGCCATCACCTTCTCTGTCAGACAATGCTAGCTTTGCACTAACAGTTATAGACACAGCCACAGATTTTCTTTTGCCTGGCCATTTCAGGCCACAGATCAATGCTATACACTCAGGGCACTTGACTGCCTGATGGCCCTATACAACTGTCCTCTAATCATAGAGAGTGATCAAGATAACCATTTCACTGGAAAGGAGTTTCAGGAATGGGCACATAGATGGTGAATACGATATATATTTCATGTCCTGTACAATCCACAGGCAGCAGGTATGATTGAATGATATAATGGCTTGCTAAAATAGGTCCTACAGATGTCTATTGATCCCCCCTCTCTAAAGGGGATGGGCCCAGCACCTATGGGGGTGTTTTGCAGGTCCTTAATGAGAAATCCTGCAGGAGTAGAGTTGCCCCTATGGAGGCTCTCTTGCACTGTGCTGCCACACCTATACAGTTGCAAGTAACAACAACAGACATTTTGTTAAAGCCTGGATGTGGAACCCAAGGTAATATCCTGCTGCTGGCTCCAGTGGGGATTTCACAAGGGCAAACAGTAAACTGGACTTGACCATGGAAGATAAAGGCACCCCATGTGTGGTGGGTGGCTCTTTTATCCCCATGGCGGCAGGACTACAATACAACTTCCAGGTAGTACCCTAGATGACAAGTATCTGGCCTCCTTGTGTGCAAGTTACCTGGCCAGGCCCAAAGGGGGCCGCCTCAGTGTTGAAAGGTGCATTTGTGCTCTCTCTGTGACCCATTGCAAGTTCTCTTGTCATGCTAGAACCGCAGGATGTGAGTAATCAGGCAAACAAAGTATGGTATACAAAGCCAGGTAAACCTCCAGTACTGGAAACAGTTCTCTCCCAAGACACAAAGCTTGCATGAATTCTGTTAGATGAAAAGGAATTGCCTATGTTAGCACCTTTGACCTCTTTGTCTTTCTGCCCATTGATGTGTCATGACCAATATGATTGTAGACTGGGCACACACCTATACAATAGTACAAAATGTGTAAGTATGTTGGATCTGCACCAGGCTCCCTGTTGGGGCTGCCGTGGGGCTTCTCTGGTGCATTCAACCTATGACTGTGACTAATTGCACCTGAAGACAAAGCACCTTCCAGTCAGATCGAGAGATGGACGAGACAAGCATCTGATCTTAAAAGTTGTAAAGAAACTGCGGAGCATGCCTCATCTCCAGTTCAGTTCAGTTCAGTTCAGTTCAATCGCTCAGTCGTGTCCGACTCTTTACGACCCCATGAATCGCAGCACGCCAGGCCTCCCTGTCCATCACCAACTCCCGGAGTTCACTCAGACTCACGCCCATCGAGTCAGTGATGCCATCCAGCCATCACATCCTCTGTCGTCCCCTTCTNGTACTCCTTTTCCTATGTGGAACCAGTCTGTTTTTCCATGTCCAGTTCTAACTGTTGCTTCTTGACCTGCATACAGAGGGAGAACAAGTACTGTGGGATGGGTTTTCCTGGTTGCCAGCAGTGAGTATGGAATTATGGGAAATTGCACCCCCCCTTTTTTTTTTACAGAGAAGAGGGATGGTACTGAGCCAGCAAAGAGGACCCCCCCCCAATCCCTTTGTGTTAATGTTAGCTTTGATGAGACATATCCAAAGGCCATTAGTGTACTCCCCATCCCTCATGGAACCCTGTGGGTATATGGGATCAAACTTGAATCTCTTACGTCTTCTGCATTGTCAGGTAGGATCTTTATCCCACCATCTGGGAAGCCCATTTAGGTGCATATATGTTAACAAATGTTATATGCTCTTGTTGTATTGCTCCTTTTGTTACTATATAATGCCATTTTGCCTTTAGTTATAAACTTTGATTTAAACTCTACATTGTCCAATATGGATATTGTCACCCCAGCTTTCTTGTCTTTTCCATTTTCATGAAGTATCTTTTTCCATCCCCTCAATTTCTGTGCACGTGTTTAGCTCTGAAGTAAGTCTCTTGGTTTTTTTAAATTAATTTATTTTAATTGGAGGCTAATTACTTTACAGTATTGTAGTGGTTTTGTTATACATTGACATTAATCAGGCATGGGTGTACATGTGTTCCTCATCCTGAACCCCCCTCCCACTTCCTTCCCCATTCCATCCCTCTGGGTCATCAAGTCTCTTGTTTTTATCCAATCAACCACCCTATTTCTTTTGATTGAAAAATTTAGTCTATTGATGTTTAAAAGGATTATTGACAGGTATGTACTTACTGTCATTTTGTTACATGTTTTCTGGCTATTTTTGTAGTTCTTAGTTCTTTTCTTGTTTTTGTTTCTTTCATTCTGGTTTGATGATTTTCTTTAGTTGTATGCTTGTGATTCTTTCTCCCCAGTTTTTGTCTATCTATTGTAGAATTTTGATTTGTGATTACCACGGGGTTCATATATGTTGACCCATATCTATCTACGTCTACTGGTTTTAAACTGATAGTCAAAGTTAAAACACAGTTTAAGATCTACATTTTTATTTCTCTCCCTGATGTTTACTATTTTAATGTCATATTTTACATCTTCATGTTTATCCATTAGCTGTTTATTGTAATTACAGTTAAGTTTACACTGTTAGCCTTTCAGTCTTCATATTAGCTTATTTAAGTGGTTGATGCACAGCCTCTGCTATACATTTGCATTTACTAATGGGATTTTTCCTTTCATACAAGTACTTCTTATTGCACCTTTTTCTTTTCTACTTAGAGAAGACACTTTAACATTTTTAGGGTCAATTTAGTATTGATTAACTACTAGTTTTTGCTTGTCTGAGAAATTCTTTATCTTGCCTTCTATTCTAAATGATAATCTTGCTGTATAGAGTATCCTAGGTTTTAGGGTTTTTCTTTTTCCTTTCAGCATTTTATTTTTTTTATTTTTATTGGAATATAGCTGCTTCACACTGGTGTGTCAGTTTCTGATGTCCAGCAAAGTGAATCAGACATACACATAAACATATCCCCTCTTTTTTTGGATCTCCTTTACATTTAGGTTACCATAGAGCACTGAGTAGAGCTTCCTGTGATATAGAGTAGGTTCTCATTAGTTATCTATTTTATACATAGTAGTGAATATAGTAGTGAATATTTCAGAGAAGGCAATGGCACCCCACTCGAGTACTCTTGCCTGGAAAATCCCATGGATGGGGGAGCCTGGTAGGCTGCAGTCCATGGGGTGGCTAAGAGTCAGATGCGACTGAGCAACTTCCCTTTCATTTTTCACTTTCATGCACTGGAGAAGGAAATGGCAACCCACTCCAGTGTTCTTGCCTGGAGAATCCCAGGGACGGGGGAGCTTGATGGGCTGCCATCTATGAGGTCGCACAGAGTCAGACATGACTGAAGCAACTTAGCAGCAGCAGCAGCAGTGAATATTTGTCAGTCTTGATCTCCCAGTTCATTCTACCCCATCTCCTCCCCTGGGGAAATGTATCCATTTGTTCTCTTCATTTGTGTCTCTATTTCTGTTTTGCAAATAAGANATCTATGAGGTCGCACAGAGTCAGACATGACTGAAGCAACTTAGCAGCAGCAGCAGCAGTGAATATTTGTCAGTCTTGATCTCCCAGTTCATTCTACCCCATCTCCTCCCCTGGGGAAATGTATCCATTTGTTCTCTTCATTTGTGTCTCTATTTCTGTTTTGCAAATAAGATCATCTATACCATTTTTCTAGATTCCACATATATGCAACACAATTTTATAGAATATTACTTAGCCATGAAAAAGAACAAAATTGTGTCATTTGTAGACATGGATGGACCTAGAGACTGCTGTACAGAGTGAAGTAAGTGAAAAAAAGAAAAACAAATATTGTATATTAATGCATGCATGTGGAATCTAGAAAAATGATATAGATGATCTTATTTGTAAAACAGAAATAGAGACACAGATGTAGAGAACAAATGTATGAATACCAGGGGGAAGGTGGGAGTGGAACATCTTTATCCATGGGCTTCCCTGGTGGCTCAGCCAGTAAAGAATCTGCCTGCAGTGTAAGATACTGGAGTTTGATCCCTGGGTTGGGAAGATACCCTGGAGAATGGGAATGGCAACCCATTCCAGTATTCTTACCTGGAAAATTCCATGGACAGGAGCCTGGCAGGCTACAATCCATGAGGCTGCAATGAATTGGACATGACTGAGTGACTAACACTTTCACTTTTCTTTATCCATTTGATTGCTGATGAACATATAGGTTGCTTTCAGTTCCTGGCCATTGTATATAGTGCGGCAATGAACACTGGGGTACACATATTTTTTGAATTATGTTTTTTTCTGGGTATATGCCCAGAAATGGGATTGCTGGGTCATATGGTAGTTCTACTTTTAGTTTGCTAATGAATCTTCATACTGTTCTCCATAGAGGCTGTAAATTTACATTTCCAGCAACAGTGTAAGAGGGTTCCCTTTACTCCATACCCTCTCTAGCATTTATTGCTTGTAGATTTTTTGATGATGGCCATTATGACTAGTGTGAAGTGATACCTCATTGTAGTTTTGATTTGCATTTCTCTAATAATTAGTCATATTGAGCATCTTTTCATGTGTCTGCTGGCTGTATGCCTTCTTTAGAAAAAGTGTCTTTGTAAGTCTTCCCACTTTTTGACTTGGTTCTTTTATTGATATTGAGCTTCATGAGCTGTTTGTATATTTTGGAGACTAATCCCTTGTCACTTGCTTCATTTGCAAATATTTTCTCCCATTCTGAGTGTTGTTTTTCATCTTGCTTATGGTTTCCTTTGTTGTCCGAAAGCTTTTAAGTTTAATCAGATCCCTTTTGTTTATTTTTGTTTTTATTTTCATTGCTCTAGGAGATGGGTCAAAAATTATCTTGCTGCAATTTACATTGAGTGTTCTGCCTATGTCTTCCTCCAAGAGGTTTATAGTGTCTGGCCTTACATTTAGGTCTTTAATACATTTTTAGTTTAATTTTGTGTATGGTGTTAAGAGAGTGTTCTAATTTCATTTTTTTTACACACAGCTGACCAGTTTTCCCAGCACCACTTCTTGAAGAGACTGTCTTTTCTCCATTGTATAATCTTGTTTCCTTTGTCAAAGATTAGGTGAACATAGGTGTTTATGTTTATCTCTGGGCTTTCCATCCTGTTCCATTGATCTAGATTTTTGTTTTTGTGCCAGTACCACATCTTTTTTAAATATAATTTTATTTATTTACTTTTTGCTATGCTGGGTCTTTGTTGCTATGTGGTGTTTTCTCTAGTTGTGACAAGCAGGGGCTAATCTGTAGTTGCCATGTGTGGGCTTCTCATTGCGGTGGGTTCTCTTACAGAGCACATGCTCTAGGTGCACAAGCTTCAGTAGTTGCAGTGTGTGGGCTCAGTAGTTGCAGTGTGTGGGCTCTAGAGCGTAGGCTTAATGGTTGTGGTGCATGGGCTTAGTTTCTCTGTGGTGTGTGGAATCCTCCCAGACCAGGGATCATACCTGTGTCTCCTGAGTTGGCGTGCATGTGTGCTAAGTCTCTTCAGTCATGTCCAACTCTTTGTGACCCCGTGGACTGTAGCCTGCCAGGCTCTTCTGTCCATGGTGGGTTGGACATGCTCTCCTCCAGGGGATCATCCCAACCCAGGAATCGAACCCATGTCTCTTAGGTCTCCTGCATTGGCAAATGGGTTCTTTGCCACTAGAGCCATCAGGGAAGCCCTGTCAATACTGTCTTGATTACTGTAACTTTGTAGTATAGTCTTAAATTGGGGAGCACGATTCCTCCAGCTCCATTTTTCTTTCTTAAGTTTGCTTTGGCTATTCCAGGTCTTTTGTGTTTCCACACCCACTGTAAAATGTTTTGTTCAATTCTGTGAAAACTGCCCTTGGTATTTTGATAGCACTTGCATTGAATCCATATATCACTTTGAGTAATATAGTCATTTTCACAAGATTGATTCTTCCAATCCAAGAACATGGTATATGTTTCCATTTCTTTGTGTCCTCTTTGATTTGTTTCATCAGTATCTTATAATTTTCTGCATACAGGTCTTTTGCCTACTTAGGTTGGTTTATTGCTAGTTATTTTATTCTTCTTGTTGCAGTAGTTAATGGGACTATCTAATTTCTCTTTCTGGTTTATCATTGTTTTTATATACAAATGCAAGAGATTTCTATGTATTAATGTTGTATCTTACAACTCTAATGAAATTTATTGATTAGCTCTACTAGTTTTCTGGTGGCATCTTTAGGATTCTCTATGTAATATAGTATCATGTCAACTGCAAACAGTGACAGTTTTACTTCTTGTTTTTCCAGTTTGTATTCCTTTTATTTCTTCTCTGATTACTGTACCTAGGACTTCCAAAACTATGTCGAATATTAGTGGCAAGAGTGGACATCCTTGTATTCTTCCTGATGTTAGAGGAAATGCATTCAGGTTTTTACCACTGAGAATGATGTTTGCTGTCAGTTTGTGATATATTTATTACCCTTATCATGTGAAAGTAGATTTCTTCTATGCCCACTCTCTGGAGAATTCTTAATCATAAGTGAGTATTGAATTTTATCAAAAGGTTTTTCTGTTCCTATTGAGATAATTATATGGTTTTTATTTTTCAGTTTGTTACTATAGGGTATCACATTGATTGATTCGTGAATATTGAAGAATCCTTGCATCCCTGGGATATACCCCACTTCATCATGGTGTATGATCCTTTTATGTGTTGTTGGATTCTGTTTGCTAGTATTTTGTTGCTGATTAGATCTAGTGAGCAAGAAGTAGCAACTACTCTAGACTTATTGATAAGACATTTATGTGCCATGCAGTAGGAAATAAATCTGACAGAAATTAAAGATTACTTTACATCAGTGAAATTTCTAGGAATCCAGTGGAGTGGGGAATGTTGAGATACCCTTCTAAGTAGAAGGATAAGATGTTGTATCTGGCTCTCCCACAACCAAAAAGAGGCACAATGCTTCTTGGGCCACTTAGGATTTTGGAGCCAACATATTCCTCATTTGGGTGTGTTAATCTGGGCCACTTTATGAATGACACAAAAACAGTACTAGTTTTGAGTGGTGCCCAGAATAAGAGCAGGCTCTGCAAGAAGTCCAGGCTGCTCTACCATTTAAACCATATCATCTAGTAGATTGAAGAGTGCTTGAATTGTCAGTGACAGATTGGGGTGATTTGGAGATTTTGGCAGGTTCCTGTAGGTGAATTACCACACAGGCTCTTAGGATTTGGGGGTAAAGTCTTGCTATCATCCATAGATAACTACTCTCTTTTTTGAGAAACAGTTGTTAGCTTGCTGCCAGGCCTTAGGAGAGACTGAATGCTTAACTATAGCCACCAAGTCACTTTCATGGTGGAATGGATACACCAAGCCAAGTTGGGTGTACACAGCAACACTCCATCCTCAAATGGAATCAGTATATATGTGATCAATCCCAGGCGCACCCTGAAGGCACAAGTAAGTTACACAAAGAAGTGGCTGAAGTGTCTATGGTACCCCTCCTCCTACACTGCCTTCTCTCCCCGACTGCACTTCTGGCCTCATGCAGAGTTCCCTACTATCAGTTGACAGAGGAAGAACAGTCTCAGGCTTGGTTTATAGGTGTTTCTGTACAATATGCAGATACCACCCTAAAGTGGACAGCTACAGCACTACAGCCATCCCTGAGTGGTAGTGGTGAAGGAAATCCCTCCCAGTGTGCAGAACTTTGGGCAATGCTCTTGGTTGTTCACTTTGCTTGGAAGAAATGGCCAGACATACTGATTCATGGGCTGTGGCCATGGGCTTGGCTGGATGGATAGGCACTTAGAAGGAACATGATTGGAAAACTGATGACAAGGAGATTTGGGGAAGAGTTATGTGGATAGACCTCTCTGAGTGGGCAAAAACCATGAAAATAAGTGTATCCCGTGTGAATGCTCACTAAAGCATGATCTTAACAGAGGAGGAGTTTAATATTCAAGTGGATAGTATGTCTCATGCTATGGACATGTCAGCCTCTTTCCCCAGCCACCCCTGCCCAACAGGCTCATGAACAAAGTGGCCAATGTGGGAGCAATGGGGGCTGTGCATGGACTCTACAATATGGATGTCTATTAGTTAAAGCTAACCTGAATATGGCCACCACTCAATGACCCTTCTGCCAGCAGCAGAAACCAACACAGAGCCCCCTATATGGCAGCATGATCAGTCAGCCACCTTGGTGGCAGTTGGTTACACTGGACCACCCCCATCACAGAAGGGGAAGCATTTTGTCCTTACTGGAATAGACACTTGCTCTGGATATGGGCTCACCTTCCCTACACTTAGTTCTTCTCCTAAAACCACTACCCATGGACTTACAGAATGCCTTTCTACCATCATGATATTCTATATAGCATTGCTTCTGATCAAGGAACTTACTTCATTACAAATGAAGTACAGCAGTGGGCCCACACCCATGAAATTTACTGGTTTTCCGACAGTCTTAAAGCGGTCCCCACAATCTTAAAGCAGTTGATCTGCTTTGGAATGGCCAGCTTTGGAGTATAAAACAACGCTTTGAGGAATAATATCTTGAAATTAGTAAATATCTTATAGGCCTGAGCAAGCAGCTTCTCCAGGAGGCTGTATGTGCTCTCATTCAGCATCAGCATATGGATTCTCCCACAGCTAGGATTTATAGGTCCAGGAATCAAGGGGTAGAAATGGCAGTAGCCCTCTTATTACCCTTAGTGACCCATTAGCAAAAGTTTTGCATCCTGTTCTCACATTATGCTCTGCTCATCTAGAGGTCTTAGCTCCTCCAGGAGACACAATGATTCCACTGAACTAGAAGTTAAGACTGCAATCTGCCCATTTTGGGCTCCTCATGCCTCTGAGTCAGTTAGCAAAGTTAGTTTTGGCTGGGATAATTGATCCTGACTACCAAAGGGAAATTGGGCTGCTACTCTATATAACAGGGAAGGAAGAGCATGTCTGCAATACAGGAGATGCCCTAGAGTATTTCTTAGTATGGTATGTTTGGTGATTAGAGTACATGGTAAACTATAACAACTCATTCCAGTCAGGATTAGTAATGGTCCAGACCTTTTGAGAATGGTTTGGGTCACCCCACCAGGTAAAGAACTGCAACCATTTTAGGTGTTTCTTGAAGGCAAAGGGAATATGGAGTAGAGGAAGAAGGTATTTATGAATACCAGCCATGACCACATGACCTGTTTTAATAATGAGGAATGTAACTGTCTTATTTCTTCCTTATTTTGTTGTATGTTATGTGTATGTTTGTGTATAATACATTTTCTTCCCTCTATTAACTCCTTGTGTAACATTAAAAGTGAATAAAGTAAATAAAGTCAAGATGTCTTCACTATTTCATAGCATTTAAGTATTGTTATTAATTTTGCATCATAGTATTTAAGTTATAAGATATCAAGAAGAAGGAAGAGTAAAGATCACTCAAGGACTTTACCTCCTCTTCTGGGGAAAGAGTATTTTTGGTATACACAGGATCCTTGTATCATGTTAAGTGGAAAGATGACCTTGTTGTTATCTTCATTTGGAGAATAAGTATGACTTTAGGAGATGTGTATGAGTGCCAAGTTGATGGGGGGGGTAGATTTGCGAGAGTTAATTTTGTATGTCAACTTGGAGGGTATTTTGGATGAGATTAACACTTAAATCAGTGAACTTTGCATGAACAGCTTGCCCTCCATGATGTGGGTGGGCCTCATCCACTCAGCTGAAGCCTAAATAGAACAAAAAAGCCAACCTCCCCCAAGCAAGCAAGAATTCTCCAGCAGGTGACCTTCATATTTCATAATGTACCATCAGCTCTTCTGGGTCTTCAGGCTGCTAGCCTTTGGACAGAAACTGCACCATTGGTTCTTTCATTTCTCAGCTGCCAGCCCACACTGCAAATTTGGGACTCACTAGTCTTCAGAAGTGTGTGTAGCTGTGCATTGCAACACTCACTTTATCCCTACCATTTATCTGCAATAAAAACCCAAGTCAGTCTCCTTTCTCTGTTCTCTCAAGACATTTTCAAAACAGCTTCCAAAGCCTGTCCTGCTCTCCCCGTAAAGCCCTTTTCTGTGAGTAATAAATTTTTGAATATCCTATTGGTGTGTTAGTGGCATCATCAGCCTCAACATCTGAACCAAATTTTGGATGGAGGTCCATTGTGCATCTTCAGAGTGGCCATGGCTGTTGGTCTGTGCTTACAGAAAGAATTACTAGCTGGACATAGGAGGGGAAAGTGGAGTTGTAGGGGAATGGCTCCTCCATGGTGACCTGGCAACCTTGCATGTATCTATACAGGCCTGAACTTGCAGCTAATCTCAATCTTGGTTAAATGCTTGGTGACTTTTCAGAACATGAGGAGATGGAACACTGTTAAGGAGCTGCTACATGACCACATACCACACATCTCATCTCCTCTGGTAGTATATTATGAGGCAGTTTCTCATCACATACCAGTTTCTGATGAGGTATTGGGCTTTTTGTCCTGTGCCCCTTAAAACAGAGTTACAGAGCATAAAACCACTCAGCTGCAATCTAGGTATGCCTGTTTAGTAATGGTGTATCCTAAAATTTGCATTATCATCACACAGCCGCTTTTGTTTCTTGTCTTCTAGGGAATGTGGGTTGAGGACCTGGGGAGCCGGTACCTGTGGCTCATTCATCTTTCCACTGTATATTTAAGTAATAAACTATCTAAAAGTAGCTCATACATAGTGAAGTAAGCC
>SJYA01003272.1:202893-224422 GCA_006410615.1 Neotragus moschatus
GATGATTTGGGAGAATGGCACTGAAACATGTATACTAGCATGTAAGAAACGAATCGCCAGTCTGTGTTCGATACAGGATACAGGATGCTTGGGGCTGGTGCACGGGGATGATCCAGAGAAATGATATGGGGTGGGAGGTGGGAGGGGGTTCAGGATTGGGAACTCATTTATACCTGTGGTGGATTCATGTCAATGTATGGCAAAACCAATACAGTAAAGTAAAATAAAGTAAAAATAAAAATTAAAAAAAAGTAGCTCATTGTATCTTTACCAGTCCAATCAGTCAGGTCATGGCCTTGGCTTGACTTATATGTGTGAATTTGTTATCATATAACCCTGATTGCTATTTATATCTTTTATCCATAAAATAATTAGTATACATGTATTTAATTAACAGTTCTTCAACATAATGAATACTGAGGGCTGTTTCTTTCAATCATTTGTATTTGGGATGCCTTCAGTAAGTTATTTGGAGAAGGCACTGGCAACCCACTCCAGTACTCTTGCCTGGAAAATCCCATGGATGGAGGAGCCTGGTAGGCTGTCGTCTATGGGGTGNTAATGAATACTGAGGGCTGTTTCTTTCAATCATTTGTATTTGGGATGCCTTCAGTAAGTTATTTGGAGAAGGCACTGGCAACCCACTCCAGTACTCTTGCCTGGAAAATCCCATGGATGGAGGAGCCTGGTAGGCTGTCGTCTATGGGGTGGCGCAGAGTCAGACACAACTGAAGTGACTTAGCAGCAGCAGCAGCAGCAGCAGTAAGTTATTAAATGCAGCTGTGTGGCCAGTTCAGCACCTGAGCAAATATCCCATAGTATTGTATTTTATGAAGCTAAGAAGTTATAAGTGCTTATTACTGGAGGAAGTTACAGTTAGAACTGGACATGGAACAGACTGGTTCAAAATTGGAAAAGGAGTATGTCTACGCTGTATATTGTCACCCTGCTTATTTAACTTATATGCAGAGTACATCATGTGAAATGCCAGGCTGGATGAAGTGCAAGCTGGAATCAAGATTGCTGGGAGAAATATCAACAAGTTCAGCTATGCAGATAACACCACCCTTATGGCAGAAAGCAAAGAGGAACTGAAGAGTCTCCTGATGAAGGTGAAAAGATAATGAAAAAGCTGGCTTAAAACTCAACATTCAAAAAACTAAGATCATGGCATCTGTTCCCATCTCTTCATGGCAAACAGATGTGGAAAAAATGGAAATAGTGGCAGATTTTATTTCTTTGGGTTCCAAAATCACTGTAGATGGTGACTGCAGCAATGAAATTAAGAGAAAATTAATTTTTCTTCATGGAAGAAAAGCTATGATAAACATAGAGTATTAAAAAGCAGAGACATCACTTTGCCAACAAAGGTCCATATAGTCAAAGGGATGATTTTTCCACTTGTCATGTGTGGATGTGAGAGCTGGACCATGCTGAATGCCAAAGAACTGATGCTTTCAAATTGTGTTGCTGGAGAAGACTTTTCAGAGTCCCTTGAACTGCAAGATCAAACCAGTCAATCCTAAAGGAAATCGACCCTGAATATTCATTGAAAGGACTGACGCTGAAGCTGAAGCTCCAATACTTTGGCTACCTGATGTGAAGAGCTGACTCATTGGAAAAGACCCTGATGCTGGGAAAGATTGGGGGCAGGATGAGAAGGGGGTGACAGAGGATGAAATCGTTGGATGGCATCACCAACTCAATGGACATGAGTTTGAGCCAACTCCAAGAGATACTTGAGAACAGGGAAGCCTGGCATGCTGCAGTCCATGGGGTCACAAAGAGTGGGACATAACTGTCGACTGAACAACAATATGGAATATAGAAAGATGGTACTGATGAGCCTATCTGCAGGGCNTTGTCATGTGTGGATGTGAGAGCTGGACCATGCTGAATGCCAAAGAACTGATGCTTTCAAATTGTGTTGCTGGAGAAGACTTTTCAGAGTCCCTTGAACTGCAAGATCAAACCAGTCAATCCTAAAGGAAATCGACCCTGAATATTCATTGAAAGGACTGACGCTGAAGCTGAAGCTCCAATACTTTGGCTACCTGATGTGAAGAGCTGACTCATTGGAAAAGACCCTGATGCTGGGAAAGATTGGGGGCAGGATGAGAAGGGGGTGACAGAGGATGAAATCGTTGGATGGCATCACCAACTCAATGGACATGAGTTTGAGCCAACTCCAAGAGATACTTGAGAACAGGGAAGCCTGGCATGCTGCAGTCCATGGGGTCACAAAGAGTGGGACATAACTGTCGACTGAACAACAATATGGAATATAGAAAGATGGTACTGATGAGCCTATCTGCAGGGCAGCAATGGAAACACAGACATTGAGAACAGACTTGGACAAAGTGGGTGGGATGAATTGAGAGTAGCATGGTAACATATAAATTACCATATGTGAAATAGCCTGTGAAAATTGGCTGGATGATGCAGGAAGCTCCAATCAGTTGCTCTGTGACAACCTAGAAGGGTGGGAGGTGGGACTAAGGTTCAAGAGTGAGGGGACATATGTATACCTATGACTGATTCATGCTGATGTATGGTAGAAAACACAGTATTGTAAAGCAATTATCCTTCAATTTAAAGTTTAAAAAACTGGCTAAAAGTAAACTTAAGCTAGGAAATAACTTCCAGGAAAGGTATAAATGAAAAAGTTTATGGAATTTTCTGTTGCTTCTAACAGGGGAATCTTGAAAGTGAAAGCTCTGCCCAGCTGTGTGTAATAAAGGCCTCTGAGATAAACTTTTCATCTCTTCTTTTCCAAGAAACAGTTTTTTTCTGGAGGAATTGCTTGCTCTTAGGATTGGAATACAACCTAGAAGGCAGTAAGGAGTAGAAAGGGCAGCTTCATCTTCACAGCCCTTCATACTTATGAAGGTGTTTAGGGGCTTCCCAGATGGCTCAGTGGTAAAAAATCCACTTGCCAATGCAGGAGGTGCAGGAGACCTGGGTTTGATCCCTGGGTCAGGAAGATCCCCTGGAGGAGGGCATGGCAACCCACTCCAGTATTCTTGCCTGGAGAAGCCCATGGACAGAGGAGCCTGGCAGGCTACAGTGCATGGGGTTGCAGAGTCAGACATGACTGAGTGAATGAGCTGTTTCTGCATTTTCCCTAAAAGGTACCTCCAATGTTGTTCTCACTTTCTGCCTGCTGGTCCACAAAATAAGTCAGGACAGACCTCATGAGTTCAGTACAGCTTCTGACCTAGGTTTTAGCTTTTACAGAATTCTAAGCACAGTTCAAAACATAAGGAATATCTGCAATCTGTGAAACACAAAATGGTTCACTGCAGTCAAGAATGTCAACTACTTACTTTCCTGTGTCACCTATCTTCAAGTATAACTTTAACAAATGTGCAACTAACACCTCTGTAGCCATTATTCTTCTATAAAACTAATAAAAATATTTTGTGGATTTTTATAATTTCATAAAATTGCTCCCTTGGAGACTTCACCCCTTCAGTTTTTCACATTGACATAAACTGGACTCTCCGTGTGTGTGTGTGTGTGTGTGTGTCTGTGTGTGTTAGTTGTTAAATAAAAATTTAATTTTTCCTATTTTAGTGGGCCAAATTAAGATAAAAAACTCCCAGGAATGGTCTGTAGCCATGGAAACACTAGTTATTTCAGGTTATGTCCCCCTTTTCTTTTTGGGGGACTTATTTGATCTATTTGGCCCGAAATGGCACACCAGAGCCAACATTTTCTAAACAATATAAAATTTTTCTCCCTCTTTTTTCTTAATGCCTCATATATTAGCTTTAATACGAATTCTGATAACTTTTTNGATAAAAAACTCCCAGGAATGGTCTGTAGCCATGGAAACACTAGTTATTTCAGGTTATGTCCCCCTTTTCTTTTTGGGGGACTTATTTGATCTATTTGGCCCGAAATGGCACACCAGAGCCAACATTTTCTAAACAATATAAAATTTTTCTCCCTCTTTTTTCTTAATGCCTCATATATTAGCTTTAATACGAATTCTGATAACTTTTTATTTTGGAAAATGTCAAATATACAAAAGTAGAGAGGAACATATACTTAATATAATGAATCATCATTTAACCATCACCCAACTTTAACAATTATCTGGTCAAGGCCAATCTTGTTTCATCAATACCTCCAACACACTTAAATACAGACATTATTTTGAAGCAAATTCCAGACATCATTTCAACTGTAAATAGTTGGGAATATATCATAACAGCAATATTATTATTCCAACCAATATAAAATATCAAGGTGCCCAATTTTCAAATTATCCAGTTTGTCTCAAAATATTTTTATTTTATAGTCTAGTCAAATCAGGATCCTAAAAAGATCCATATATTACAATTGGTTGTTAAGTCCCTTAAATCTCTTTTAATCAGCAAGTTCATCCTTCATTTCTTTCATTCTGGCCATTCACTGAAGGTACTAGGTCATTTGTCCTGTAGAGTTTCCTGCAGTCTTGATTCCGCTCATATCATCTCTGTGATGTAATGTTTCTCTGTTCCCTGCATTTTCTAGATAAGGAGTTATGTCTAGAGGCACAGTCAGATTTAGGTTCAAAATTTTGGCAAATATTTCATAGGTGGTGTAGCATACTGCCATAGCAGTCACATAATGTCTAGGATGACATAGCCATACAAAGAAGAAATTTTTGCTAATATCTCACAGAAGCCTTTAAACACCTGCGTCACACCTGATATACAAAAGCCACATATCACCTAAATAGCATTTACTGTACTAACACCAGATTAGAAGGTAAATGCCTTACCACTCAGTGTCATTACAAAATATTAATTTTTAGACAAATCTTCAATGATGTCTACCATATTTCAAGTGGTTTATTATATGCTAGATTTATAAAAAGATGAAGGAAATAAGGTCTTTGAACTCAAGGTCACATAACCTGGTGGGAAATAAAGACACATAATCATAAAAGCACAAAGAAGGTCATAGATGCCAAATTAGAAGTCTGTACAGATACAGAAGTAGTACAACAACCTGGAGAATAGTCATTGCAATTAACAGGGAGGAAGTGTCCAAAAGGACAGGACAAGCTGTGTCCTTGGGAGTGTGAAAGAGCTCACCTGTCTTCATAATTCCATTCATCACTGGGTTCATATACTTGATTCTTTCAAAGTAAATCTAAACATCTATGCCATTCACCTAAAAAAATATATCATTAATAGATGTATTTGTTCATCAATTCTTCTAGTCAACAAGTATTTATTGAAGTATGGTTCATCAACCACTTTGTATTGGAAAAGCCTTCAGTGAATTATCCAATGCAGTTCCATTATGAAGCCACCTGAGAATTTGAGGAATAACAGATTCTCCTAGTTAAAATATAAAGCCAATAAACCAACACACAAGTATTTTGTTATAGAATACACTAGTAGTAGCCATTTCTAATCTGTGGATCAATGACAGATGTCTCCATATTTTAGCCACTGTTCTAAGGCTTTGGGGATATGTAAGGATTCAGGCTAGGTCCTAGTCCTCAAAGAGTTCATAGTCTAACAGGCTAATAGTCATTCAAAAAGATGATTACAATACTGGAATGATGCTGAAAATGTTTCCTATTTTTCTTGGTGCTTCCACAAAAGGAACCCAGAAAAGAAAACTTTGGCCAGCTGTTAGTACTACAGGCTTTAAAACAGCATTTTCAGCTTCCTTTTCTCAGTTATCACCTATTGATGGAGGAATTGCTCTTTCTTACAACTGGATTCCACTTAGACAGAAATGAGAGGAGCAGCTCCAGCTTCAGAGCCCTTTTACCCTTCTGTCCCAGAAGGGCCCTCTAATGATGCTAAGACTTCAGAAGTTGTCTATTCCTGTTGCTTACACATGTGCATGCACACACATTCACCAATATTTATCTGATGTTTCTAAATACAAAAATGTTGAAATATTTACAGTTCTTTCAAAGTAAACCATACAACAGAATTCAAAATATTTATAGCCACCTCATATCCCTTTCAGAGTTACTCCTTTTAACTGATCAACAAAACGAGTTCCTTAGAAAATATAATAAATTGGGCATCCAGGGAAACTATATATTACATATCAATATTATCTTTATTCCAACATGTCTTCTTAAAATGTTTTTTAAGACATTTGTCCAGTTTTTGGGGAAAAAAATCCAGTCTTAAAAACACGCTGAAAACAAATTTCTACCTCATGTCTGAAAGTTTGATCAATGCACTGTTTTCTTTGAGGGGAATGAGTTGAAAAACTCATCTGTACATTTTTAGTGTAATAATAATGACTGCATGAAGAAAATCCCAACTGTGGATCAAGCTCTTGGAGGATGGAGGTTAACTAGATGCCATTTGGTTTGTTACTTCTGTGTCAACTTTTTTAAGCTGAATTCTTTGGATTTCTCGCTTAAAATGAAAGGATTTTTAGATTTTTTAATATTTTCTTGACTAAACTCCAAAAGCATAACAAGAACTGCTCTTTTGAATTTGAATGTTTAACTTAAAGTGTGATAACCATAAAATATACTTTGCAATTTAGAAGTGAAAAGTTTTACAGACTGCATAAACTGAAGATAACTGGGAACTGAAGATAATCTTAGCAAGTGATAAAATCCAATTCAAATTTTTCTGAATTAAATATAACAAATATTTGCAAGCTAACAAGAGCTGATGAACATCAACACTGTACTTTTCACATTTGTCAAATACGTAGTTGAAAAGTCAAAACAAGATTGTGCATTATTATCTCTAAGGATGCCACGTATAAGTTAAACTTTCAAGGTGTCTGTGGCAACCTTTTAGATGGAGGCAGTTTTATATATGAAATGGTCATTTAAAAATCCAATTTTTCTGCTGTTAGTGTATACTTTGAAAAATTTCAACTATCATTAGTTGATTTGGACTGTTAGAAAAGGAAAGGTCAACTAGTGGGATTTAGAGAGTTTGTTAAAAATAAGACATCTTTCTGCAAAAAAAAACCACATAATTTTGAAACACATATTTGATAATCTTACATAATTTAAAATATGAAATCATATAATTTGTCTTTTAAAAGCTATTCATTTTCTGCTCACTCCTATGACATTAGTTTTGTCAATTACAACACATACTTTTATTTAGACATATTTATGTATGGTAAAGATCTTATTTTAAAAATGGGCACCAAAGTTTTAAAAGAAAATATAGAATATTCAATTCTAGTGACTGTGTTTTTGTTAATTTGTAGAAGAAAAAAGGGTTTAAATTACAGTAATTACCACTTATATTATCTATTTGTGTAATATTTTTAAGATGTTAAATAAAAATATCCCCCACTCATACTCTCTTCACAAAGTAGGCTTTTTCTTAACGTTCTTGAGAAAAGATAAGAGTTCCAAGTTGCTAAATTTTCAAAGTTCTTAATAGGGGGTGCATAATAGTGACCTTCCAAAAGTTGGTTGACTGACACAAAATATCTATCAATAATGATTAAGAGATATGACAATTCAGGTTGGCCTAAAAATTAGGTAAGATATTTCCACCTACCAATACCCACTTCACCAAGTAGGCTTTATATCTACCTACTTACTATGGCTAGAGGATAAAGGTAGTCCCAGAAGACAGACCTATATACTCTAGATAGGATCCCTGATTTCAAGCAAATATTGAAGATAATCTAAGTATTTTTAAATTGGTGCCAAGAAAGTTTATTATATGACACAAAATTTTTATCCTAAAACTTTATGAGAGATTGTTCAGGCGTCCTAACAGTTTGAGAAGTGTGTAAAAGCTGAATATCAAGAAGGCTAACTCCCTCAATTGGGTTTTAATTACAACATAATATTCCATTCTTTTGACTACTGGTATTCAGGTAAGTTTAAGTGGACTATCACATATTCAAATATACAAACTTTCTTTCAAAGAATAGTTTATGCTGAGAGAACCACAGTTGTTCTAGGGCACTGAGAAAAGAGAAATATGAGTTGGAGTTGAGCATGATAAATCACAGTTGGAATACAGTTTTCGTAATATGTATCAGGACATGTACATAACAATATCACCCCAAGAGTGTGTTTACTCTATAAAATAATATTCTGCTAAGCTACATTCAGGCTAAATGGGAAATGGCTATTTCAAGTAAGAAGTAAAAAAATACCAGTTGTGAAAATTTTCTGAAATTCGAATTATCCACAAATGAACAAAGCAATTTCTGAAAAGGGCAATTAGATCACATATCTGAACATACAATTATTGTTCAATACAGAAAAGGCACACGCTGTAAAATTTCTAACAACTTTTTGAAATTCAAAATTCGTCCTTCAAACCAATTCCCTTCACAGAAGGGCTTGCTGACAAGGGCTAATGCTGTTAATGAGAAAACAATTTAAGAAAAAAAATTAATGAAAACTCCCACAAGCAAGGTGATCAGATTTTAAAGGACCTCAATACAAATCAAACAAGACTGGTACCAAAAGTACACAGGAAGATCCATACACACAAATAAGTGTGAAATATAAAAGAACAAACCACAGCGCCCATACACGTTCACACACACACAGACACATACACACACACATTAACCTCAAAGTCTGAGTGAGCAGTTAAGGCAACTTAAAAAAACAACCCAGGTGGCTTTGGCTTTCTGAAATGTGTTACAGTGCTACCAAGAAGCGATTCTGAAAGCATCTGAAAAACGTGNATGAGGTGGATGAAACTGGAGCCTATTATAGAGAGTGAAGTAAGCCAGAAAGAAAAACACCAATACAGTTTACTAATGCATATATATGGAATTTAGAAACATGGTAACGATAACCCTGTATGTGAGATAGCAAGAGAGACATAGATGTATAGAACAGTCTTTTGGACTCTGTGGGAGAGGGCGAGGATGGGATGATATGGGAGAATGGCATTGAAACATGTGAATTATCATATGTGAAATAAATTGCCAGTCCAGGTTTGATTCATGATACAGGGTGCTCAGGGCTGGTGCACTGGGATGACCCAGAGGGATGGTATGGGGAGGCAGGTGGGAGGGGGGTTCAGGATGGGGAACACATGTACACCCATGGCAGATTCATGTCAGTNATTGAAACATGTGAATTATCATATGTGAAATAAATTGCCAGTCCAGGTTTGATTCATGATACAGGGTGCTCAGGGCTGGTGCACTGGGATGACCCAGAGGGATGGTATGGGGAGGCAGGTGGGAGGGGGGTTCAGGATGGGGAACACATGTACACCCATGGCAGATTCATGTCAGTGTATGGCAAAACCAATACAATATTGTTAAGTAAAAAAAAAATAAATTAGAAAATAAAAAAGATCCCAACCTTTACTATCTTATTCTTGTATAAAGATCTCCACACAGGGCTTGCTAGCCTAGGCTGCAGCTCTCTCATGCCTAAATAAATAAATAAAACAAGCCTGAATTCCTCCCTTCATCAAGACTTGATAGAAAACTTGGTCTGGATTTGACACCCAAGTTTTGTACCATGCCTGTGCACTTGTACAGAAAAGTAGCAGCAAAAATTCCATGACAGCCCTGTGCAGTGTGCTGTACTTAGTCGCTCTGTTTTGTCTGACTCTTTGCATCTTCATGGACTGCAGCCTGCCAGGTTCCTCTGTCCAAGGGGATTCTCCAGGCAAGAATACTAGACTGGGTTGCCATTCCCTCCTCCAGGGGATCTTCCCAACCCTGGGATTGAACTCAGGTCTCCTGCACTGCAGGAGTATTCATTACCATCTGAGCCACCAGGGAAGCCCATGACAACCATGAGCAGTACCCTAAAACACTCTGAGGAACAGCAAGGTGCCTGTGTTGTGTGTGTTTAACAATTAAGGGGTCATGGATTTTGGGAACTGTTCTGTGCCATCTGTGTCTGGGTTATATATGTTTATATTTGAAAAGAAAAATGGCTAGAATACACACACACACACTTTTTTTTCAAGCATATTCTTGGTAGGGGGATCATGTGTGGTTTTTGATTCATTTATTTTGGGGGGAATTTTCCTACTTTTATGAAATTAAGATGAATTAACTTTGTAATGAGGAAAAAAATTTCAGCTTTTAAAACTAAATTATAGAATGGGGAGTGGAACCTAAGCTATGTCCACCAGTAGTTTTCAAAGCTTTCTGGTCATATTTGACATACTGATGCAACTAAAAGTCTTTTTACATGTAGAGCTGGGAGACCTCCGAGGAAAGAATTCACATTTAGGGAAGAGAAAGTCTGCCAACATGTTAGCTCAGGAACAAAACCTAGATTTTTTGAGGAGAGGAGAGGTTCTGGCTGTATGGGCTGTCAATTGATCTTCCAACCAACCTTCTCAAGTCTTAGGGACAGAGGGAGGCCTACAAGTATACTCTGAAGAACTGTTTTCCATTTTTATTATGAAAAATCTCAAACATATACAAAAGTATAGAGAATAGTATAGCGAACTCCCAAATATCCATCACCCAACTTCAATAATTTTCAATTTATTGCCAATTTCATCTATATGCTTACTCCATCTAAGTAAATGTCAGTAGCATATCTTTTCATCTGTTAAATTTACAGTATATTTCCCTAAAAGATAAGGATTTAAAAAACATAACCACAGCACCATATCATACCTAAAAAAATCTCAATACACCAGGGAGATGTGTGGTTTTTTTTCAAATTCTATAAAAATTGGGGAAATAATCAATACATTTCACTGGTACCATGTGGAAGGGTGTAACACTCAAATGGAGCCCAAGCCTTTTTTCAATTTGACTGCTTTTCAATGCAAAAGAAAGAAAACTTCCTTATTAAGGTCACTCTAGGGCCTCTGTAGGGAGATGAGGAAGAGTGCTGACATCACAAACCCAATGGCAGAACTCCATAAAATTTCCTCTAAACATCTCTGTCATTTTCTTAAAGTTGCTCTCTTGGAGGTGGCTGACCCAAGTCATCTCTAAATCTTTTAATTTTCAGCACCCTTCTAGAAGTCTCCTCACCCTTGACTTTTCCAGGTGACAACAATGTAGCTCTCTTTCAATCCTCTGCATTCTCACATACAGAATCCAGGTGGGATGAGGATCTAGCTGAGTGTATTGGAAAAGGGGATGAAAACTGTGGCCAACTGAATCAGTGAGAGCTAATAAAGAAACCTAGGCAAACTAAGTGGCATGATTAACTTTGGAAACTGCCTGTAGCAGTTTTTGTTGCCTCTGACATCAAATAATACAATGTACTGAATCTGTAAAATTAGAAAAACAGTCTTTTTTTCAAAGAAATGTTAAGATTACATGAAAGAAGTGGTTAGGGCAGTGCAAAAACATTATTATTTGTATACTGTAAAATTTTTATAAAAAGCACATCATCTTATTATGTTCATTGTATTTATTTTTATAATTAGTTTTACAGCAAGTGGTATTCTTGAATAAAATTTTAAGCAAATTAACAACAGTACAAAAACACTGAAGTTGTTGCATAAAGGACTGATTCTATAAAATTTTGCCCTAAGTGATATAAAAACTGTGCTAGCCACTGCATGGTATGACATAGCAATAGGAGTAGTAATTCTTGTCCTTGAATATCCTACAACTGCCTTGAAAAGTTCCCAAAATGTCTTATTCAGAAAAGCCACACACGTGGTGCCTGGAGAGCATATAGCACCAGATTAGAAGGGGGTGTTTTGCCATTATAATTATATGTAGTGATTATAAAATAGTAATTGAATCAAAGAAACTGCAGTGATGTCAACCATATTTCAAGTAGTGTCTCAGGTGCAGAATATGCAAAGAAGGAGGAGATGTGGTTCTTGGCTTTCAAGGATATCATAGTCTAATAAAGAAGGGAGACATATATTTAAAAAAAAGCACAACAAATGGCTATAGGTGCTGAATAAGAGTCTGTTCATGTACAATAGTACAATCACCAGGGCAAGAGAAGTTAGCAAAACACACAGGGAAGGAGTGTCTCAAGATGCAGGAAGAAAACCAGATGAGCTGTCTCCTTGGAAGCATGGAAGTGCTCACCTATACTTGACAATTCCATTTATTAATGGTTCACATCAATGATTCTTTCAAACAATCCTGGACATCTTTGCTGTTCATCTGGAGAAACAAACCAACATAAAATTAGAAGGCTTATACTAATTTAACAATTCTTCCAATTGATAAATTTACAAAGGCTTTATTATCTGCATCATTCACTTCACATTTGGAAAGCCTTCCCAGAATTATGTAATGCAGCTGCAATGTGAGTCTGGATGAGCAGTTGAGGAAGTTATAAGTCAATATATGTTACAAAACAAAAAAGTCTGGAAAGAAGTGATACCAGAAGTTTTGTAAAAGGGGGAGTGGTCATCTAAGACATTAAAAAAAAATCCTAAATTTCATGTTCTGGACTCTAGACTTACGGGAATTATTGGTTCCTAGCCATCAAAAAGTTTGTGAAATTTGTTGTGTAGTGGCGACACAACCATGCAAATAGATAAGTACAATAAATTGTAAAAACCATGACACACACAGGAGAGGGTGTCTTGACCCAGGTCAGGAAAGGCTTCTCATAGGAAAAGTTTATGAAGTAACTATTTTTATTATATTCAATTTTATATTAAAAACCCTGAGCATCAGATAGATAACTTGGCTGAAGTTACAGAATTAGCAGAAAGAAGCAGTTGAAAACTGCTCATAAAAATATCCAGTTTTACTTCAGTTACCATAGTGACCTTTCTGATTCTCATAATGCTATTTGCCCATAAAATATTTAATATCTGTTAAATATAGTATAACGGTTTATCAGCAGACAACTACCAGGAAAATACTGGTGAAACTCTGGTAGTGCCTGGTGGCTTCCCTATATGGGACACCTGGAAGTAAAAGATTTGCCCCCCAAATATATTTGTGTGTGTACATATACAGACACAATTTATTTAAAAATTTTTATACATTATAGACATAGCACCAATTATTTTCAGTATTTCTGTGTATCTATATTAATCTCTAATGTTGTCCCTCTATACATTAAAAGAATAAAATATTTGAGCAGCTGAAAATATATGGTGTTTATAAAACATGCAGAAAAAAATCTGATTCATTGCTGCAAACCTCAATTATCTATGGAGAGTACTCTTTTTCCCTTTTCACCAAGGGGAAGGCTGAAAAATCAAACAACATATAAGTAACTTTTTAACACTCTTAGAAGGAAAAAAAAATCAACTACATCAATCTTTGGAGCGCTGAGGTGGTAGAAATTTTCTACGTGATCTCTGTTCATATGTTTAGCTTGAAAGCCTTGGTCTTAAAGAGAAAAAGAGACGTCTCCTTGGAGCTTTAAACTATTTTGACTAGGCTAAGTTCCAGAGAATATTTCACAAAAGCTACTTAAATGAACCTAACAGTCAAAGTATAGCATGACATATTCTAAATGTTTCTGGCAAAAGCAAACAAACCCACAATGTATTTATATGCTAAATTCTTAACAATGGGTTAATATGAATACTGTATATTTTTGCCTTTGTCAGACACTTAATTTAAGAACCAAATAAGATGATGCATTATTACCTCTAAGAATAACAAGTTAAGGCTCCAAAGTATTTGTGACAGCATTTCAGATGGAAGGGGTTTTTATCTGCAAAAATATCTGTAAAATAAGAACCCAGTATATCTGCTGTGTTAATGTTAAGGTAGAATTTAAGAACCCTCTTGAATAACTAGGTTATTGGGGGAAAATATCTTTGGGTCTATTTGAGATTATATGAATAGTAAAGGTCAAGTTGTTTGGAATTAAACATATGTGCTCAAATATATATTTGATATAGATCACTTTTGCAGAGGAAAATTGAAAAATACACAATAACTATAATCAAATGAAATAATTCAGATAATAAACTGTCATTTGTTTTTAAAACTCACTCATTTTTTAGTTTACTTCAATGGCATTAGTACAGAAAATGTTTTGTGAACTGAAACTTGCACTTTATCTGTACTTGAAAGTGTAATAAGATTTGTTTTCAAAATAGTACCAAATTTCTTTGGAAAGTGAAACAGAACTCACTTTTTAGAAGCAATCATATAAACATGTTACTAATTTATAGAACTAAATGCAACTAAATAGAGAAAAATATTTGAGTATTTTGAGGAACAAAACACATACAGCACACAAGGGAACAGCACAAAAGAGTATATGTTCTAAAATTCAACATAAAGTTTAAAAGCAGAACTACTCTATTGTCTTAAAAGATAGAAGGGCAGAGTACTGACTAGGAAGAAGAATGCAATGGACTTTTGAGTTATAGGTAATGTTATTAATAATTTCTGGATCTGAACTCTAGTTACATGTATTGCTCATTATGTAAAGATTCATTAAGCTGTAAAGATTTGTCAACTGTTCTGCATGTATGTTGCACAACAGTAAAATATGAGTTTAACAAAGGATAAATTCCATTAAATCTTTAGCAGTAATTGTGTTTAAAAACAGGCCACTTTCAGGACTAACAAAATGTTTGAAATAACTATTACTTTCTATCTTATTATATACTAGAAGGATGTTTTAAAAATGCTTAAGTATTATCTATGGAATGACTTTTTCAACCTGATGTCCAATTTAGAAAGTAGATTTTCCATCTACTTAACTGCCAACATGGCTAGAGGAATAAAGGTAGCTCCAGAAGACAGACCTATACATTTTAGATAGGATCCTTGATTTCAAACAAGTCCTGAAGCAAATGTTTAAGTAAGAGCTTTTACTTAGATACCCAAAGAAGATTGTCATGTGACACAAAACCTTATCCAAAATCTTCACAAGAGATTGTTCAGACATCTTAACAGTTTGAGAAGTCAGTAGTAGCTATCAAGAAAGCTAACTCCCTCAATTGGGATGAAATTACCATATAATATTCCACTTCTTTGACTACTGATATTCAGACAAGTTTAACTTGACTATCACAAATTCAAATACACAAACTTTCTTTTAAAGACTAGTTTATACTGAGAGAACCATAGTTGTTCTAGGGCACTGAGAAAAGAGCAATGGAAGCTGGAAGTTGAGCATGCTAAATCACACTCGGAATACAGTTTTCATAATATGTACATTATCAGGACAGTACATAACAACCTTCTCGAGAGGGTGTTTACTCTATAAAATGATGTTTTGTTAAGCTACTGCTGCTGCTGCTAAGTCACTTCAGTCGTGTCCGACTCTGTGCGACCCCATAGACAGCAGCCCACCAGGCTCCCCCGTCCGTGGGATTCTCCAGGCAAGAACACTGGAGTGGGTTGCCATTTCCTTCTCCAATGCATGAAAGTGAAAAGTTTAAGTGAAGTCGCTCCGTCGTATCCAACTCTTAGCGACCCCATGGACTGCAGCCTACCAGGCTCCTCTGCCCATGGGATATTCCAGGCAAGAGTACTGGAGTGGGGTGCCAGTACATTTGGGCTAAAAAGGTAATGGTTATTTCAAGTAAGAAGTAAAAATATCAGTTATGAAAATATTCTGAAACTCGAATTAACAACATATGAATAAAGCAATTTCTGAAAAGGGCAAATAAGATCACATATCTGAACATGCATTTATTGCTCAGTAGAGAAAGAGCAAATGATGTAAAATTTCTTAAATACTTTTTTGAAATTCNGTACATTTGGGCTAAAAAGGTAATGGTTATTTCAAGTAAGAAGTAAAAATATCAGTTATGAAAATATTCTGAAACTCGAATTAACAACATATGAATAAAGCAATTTCTGAAAAGGGCAAATAAGATCACATATCTGAACATGCATTTATTGCTCAGTAGAGAAAGAGCAAATGATGTAAAATTTCTTAAATACTTTTTTGAAATTCAAAGCTGGACCGTCAAACCAATTCCCATCACAGAAGGGCTTGCTGACAGGGCTAAAGCTGTGAATGAGAAAACAACTTTAAAAAATTTAATGAAAATGCCACACAACCAAGGTGATCAGATTTTAAAGGCCCTCAATACAAGCCACAAGACTGGTACCAAAAGTACACATGCACACAAGCGTGTGCATGCACATATACACACATCCCAAACTCTGGGTGACCAGTTAAGGCAACTTCAAAAACCCATGTGGCTTTGGCTTTCTGAAATGTGTTACAGTGCTACCAAGAAGCGATTCTGAAAGCATCTGAAAAACGTGCAAAGTGCCTGAAAACAGTGCCTGGCAACTGAGACAGTTTGCAAGCGTGATTCAGAGGTCTGCCAAGGAAACAAAAGAAGCCTCTCTCCTCCCAGTGAGACCGCACACGGCAACGAGAGGTGCTCCGGGCACTACTTATTGTCAGGTAGGCGGAAAGCAGAAGTCTGTGCACGAGCGGTACATACTAGGGATCGCCCTCTGGCATGGACAGGGCCACGGAGTTTCCATTGGTTGGGGAACCGCCCAGCTTTAGTTTTTGCAGATATTCGGCATGCACGGGCTTGTGGCACTGGAGAACCTTGATCGCATCTTCGACTTTGAACCACTCTCGCTTCCTCCCAATGCTAACCGAATCTTCCCAATCCTCCAGAATCTCAGTGACAGTCAGTACATACACGTACGTTCTGTGCTTGCGATCTTGGTTCTGCTCGAAAATGCCCAGGAGCCGGCCTAACTTCCCCTTGACTCCCGCTTCTTCAAACACCTCGCGGACGGCCGCACCGCCCGGCTCCTCCTCGGGCTCCATGCCCCCGCCGGGCACGATCCAGCGGTCCGGGTACCGACTGCTACTCACTAACAGCACCTCGTCCTCGCGCTCGCTCCGGAAGCACAGGCACGCCGCCCGCTTCTTGAACCCCTCCGGGTCGTAGGTCCGCGTCTGGTTCGGCTTGCACTTCATCTTCGAGGCCGTCCGCCGCTGCTCAGGTCCCTGCCGCCGCCGGGTCGAGGGGCTCTAAGGTGCTGGGGAGAGAAAGAGCCGCGGGGAGGGGCAGAGAGTGAGGGGGGTGGTGCTCAGCCCATGAGCCCCAGGAGCTCAGGGAAGATAAGGCGGGGGCGGGGACGGGGGCGGGGGCGCGCGAGGTACGTCAGTCGGTCCGTCCCCTGCGCGGCCGGGGGTCCCGGGCACAGACGCCAGAGTGGAGGAGGCACCGCCCCCGCCCCCATCCCCGCCTCCGCCCCGAGCCCGCCACTCTGCGAAGAGCCCACTCGCGTCTCTGGGGCGCGTCTCCGTCCGTCCCTCCTTCCCTCCTCAGCCGCCCAGACTGAGGCTGAGTGAGGTGATGCGCATTCGCGCGCGCGTCCGCGTCCCCAGGCACGTGCGCGTTCCCGCCGGAGGGCGGGGGTCTCGCGGCTCCCGCAGCGCCGGGCGCCTCTGGCGCACAGCGCAGGCGCCTGGCACTTCTCCAGCTGGGACTGTCCGTTCCCCAGGGTGAAATGCACCGCACTGTGACTTGGGCCAGCTTGTCTCCACGTGTGCCTTTGACCCAGACGTGGCTGTGGCGCGGCCGGACGTTTCTCTTCACCCTCTCCCGCCGGTCGCAGAAAACACACACGCAGTCGTTTTACACACAGCACCNGCACTTCTCCAGCTGGGACTGTCCGTTCCCCAGGGTGAAATGCACCGCACTGTGACTTGGGCCAGCTTGTCTCCACGTGTGCCTTTGACCCAGACGTGGCTGTGGCGCGGCCGGACGTTTCTCTTCACCCTCTCCCGCCGGTCGCAGAAAACACACACGCAGTCGTTTTACACACAGCACCACAAGACGGACGGTCAAGTGCATAAGGTCCTAGTCGTCTTCCACAATGAAGAGTACCGGCTTACTTATTGGAAGGCCTCGGTTTTGTCAAGATGATCCTAGGTATTGGGCGAAAGAGTCGTTGCTGAGTCATTTCGTGCAGTTTTGTTTTTTCAACAGGTTCTTCACTTGGCCAGACATCTTGGCACAGTCCATGACTGAACAGCTTTTTCGAACCTACCCCTGTTGACATCTTACCTAACCTCTGGTCCCTGGTTTCCTCCTCAGTAAACTCCTCACCTACTTGGTTCAGACCTTTGCACTTTAGGTCATATCCACCCAACAGCTGGAGAGCCACCCAAAGCAGGAATCTCTCCCCTTCACACACTCCACACGTCTCCCTTTCTCATTGGGAAGCACTGGTTGAGGTTTTGGGAAACATGCCTCTGGCAGTCCCTTCACATTTTACATTTTGAGTTTCAGAAGTCTCCTGGCCTGGGACTCCAGCAAGGCCACTTGGTGATCTCTCACCTCTGTCTGCTGCTGTTGCTGCTAAGTCGCTTCAGTCGTGTCCAACTGTGTGGGACCCCATGGTCAGCAGCCCACCAGACTCCTCTGTCCACGGGAATCTCTAGGCAAGAATACTGGAGTGGGTCTAGCCATCCTATACCCTTGGCCAAGAAGTGGCCTTCCCACAACCCCAGATATAACAACCTACAGCCTTCCCCCTGCATTTTAGTTCTTCTGATTGTTTCCCTGCTCTCACAGCAACCTTATGGAGAAGACTTCTGATGTCCCCCACATTTTGCCTTATTGCAACTTAGGCATCTTTGTCTCTTTTACCTGCAGACACTCTGCTGGCATCAGGCAAGCCGGATCATGACAACTCACTTTTCCAAGGAAATAATCCATTCCTCAAGGGGAAACTGAATCGGAAAGGTATGTGGAAAATGGTTATGAAACATACAGTCTGGTTTTTAAATAACAAGTTTGTTCAGCTTCCCAGGGTCTGTTCCACTCCGTGTATACCCAAATAGCCCATAAAAATGATTCTGTTCCTGGTGGCAAGACTACCCTCAATATCTTGAGCATAATATGACAAAAGTATGTGGGCATGATAGAACAAAACTATAGGAAGAAAAAGATAAGACATATACAGAGTATCACCTGAACCAATAGCCATACTACCTCTAATGACCATATTTCAATGATGTATGGATGATCAAAGAACATTTGGTGGAATGCAACATACCATGACCAGAAACAAACTAGGAGGACTTCCCTGGAGATCCAGTGGTTAGGACTCTGCACTTCAAAGCAGGAGGCACGAGTTGGATCCCTGCTCAGGAAAGTTTCCTCTGCTGCATGGTAAGACTTCCACCCGAACCCCCACCAAAAAAAAAACTACACTAGGAAAAAATATAAATTTCAGCAAGATGTATTCCTCAGTGTGTTCATACTCACAGTTAAAAAATCAAAAACAAAATCCATCATAATCAGAATCTGGGCAAATATATCAATTATCACCCATATTATTACATATCATTTAAAATTTTCTTTCCCATATAATGAGATCATAAGGAGAAAAATGCCTGCCATTTTGATAAAGAAGACAAAATTCTCTTTTTTTGCAGACAGTAGGAAAATATTCTTCGGAAACACCTGGGAAACGATGTAAAAATAAACTTCTTTAAGTGGGAGAAATTAATAAGTATTAAAATTTAAAATCCCAAGAGCTTTCATGTATACCAGCAATAATCCTGTAGAAAATAGAATGGGTAAATGATGACATCACAGTAGTAGTATCAACCACTACAAAGTAAATGAAACACCAAGGAATCCTAAAAATATGGTTAGGACATTGTAGTAGAAAATGATAAAACCCATACTCAGCTTTAAAAGATATTTGAGTAAATCAAGAGGCACTTTAGCAAAGTTGGGAGATTGGGCTGGTGTCTGCAGGGATTATTATTATTCATTTCTTGCTTAGTGCTTTCTTGCTTTCAGTCACTTAGTCGTGTCATGACTCTCTGGGACCCCATGGACTGCAGTACACCAGGCTTCCCTGTCCTTAACTATCTGCTTAGGACTTGAAAGTGTTAGTCCCTCAGTCATGTCCTGCCAAGTCCTCTGTCCATGGGATTCTCCAGACAAGAATACTGGAATAGGTTGCCATTTCCTTCTCCTGTCGCAGGGAGGTGTGGACCAAACAGGCAGCAGCTACATCACAGGTCTGCTTCACAATTGCCAGGTACTATCTCCTTGTCTTACCAGAGGTACTGTTTTATAGTCTATTCCACCATTCCCACATTAGATTACACCCATGTAATATGTCTGTGCTGGGAGTGGAGCATAGTTTTTGGAAGGTAGAGGAGAGGCAACATTATAATATGGAAGGAGGTAGAGAGTGAATTCCTCCTGGCAAAGTCATAGCATGTTTCTGGATAAAGAGATCCACAAGTTGCACGTTTAGTACAATGCCAAGGATATTTACAAATTAGTTTTTTCCCCTGATTTTCATAAAATAATTGTATTTTCCACCTGTTAAAACAATAGGGCAAGACAGTTTTGACTCTTTCTAAACAAGAGTAGAAATCTTTTTTGAAAGGCTAGCACTCCGCTGTGTGGTTTATCTATAGTTCAGTGCTACTGCACTGATGAGCAGGGTTGTTTTTTGAGCCACTGTAGTAGTAGACTGTTACAGGGACAGCTGTGATACATGCATGCCTCCCACATTGGCGATGGAGCTTGCTTTGATGGGACAACAGCATGTGTGAAGCAAGCAGAGAGTTGAAAAGTGCTTGTGCACTGGGGTCTGCCCTCTGCTGGTGTTCTTGAAACAAGATGATAGCAATGTGAAGAAGCCTGGGCTAGGTGAATGATGCGAGATCCATGGTCCATGCATCGCTTTCACCCTAGCTGCCAGAGAATTATTTACCAGAAGTGTGGGTGAGATCATCCTATACCATCTAGCCCCCAACAGAGCCAGTTAGCTAACAGAGCACTGACCACGAATGCATTAAGTCTTCTGAGACCAGCAGGATTGCTCAGCTGAGCCCAGCTGAACTCATTGAGCTGCAGAATTGTGAGCAAAAGAATCAGTTGTGTAAATTGTGGGGTGCATTAAGAGCTAGCTGACACAACCATTAACTGCCATCCATCAAATTCCAACCAAAACTAAAGAGAGAATGTATATTTCCTAGTAGAATTTCACCTCTTTTGAAGAGATTGACATTGAACTGAGTCAGACCTTGACTCTGACTCCAAAGGTAATCTTCCCTTCACTATGTCAGATTACATGTGTGCTGAGATTGCTGAGATGCACACACAGTAGATGTCGTTCCTTACAGTACAGACTTTCTTCTCACTCACTTTTTTTTTTTCTACCTGGGTGATCCAGGCACCCAGGAGACCATAGCTTCTGTGTAATGTTCTAAAAGATCTGAGAAGATCTGCCCTGAGAGCAACAGGTCAGGGATACATATTTGCGCACTTTATCTGAGTTAGGAAGGAGCAGGCAGATTGGAAAGTGAGAGCAAGATTAGAAACATGATCCTGCACAGTTGGGCACCTTTCTTGGTGAGATGGGCATGGAACCTAGAATTGTCTCTATTGTGATTAAATTGAAGTGGAATGCAGTTCTAAGAGGGAGAAGTTCTCCAGAACAGATGTCAGCTCAGATGGAGACACTTTCAGACCTTCTCAGAGCTTTATGGTATTTATAGCCAATTCCAGCTTTCAGGAGAGTTACCACCCATACCTGTGAGGATTTCTGGATATATTAAAGGGAAACAGAGTCAGGGAATGTGATTTTAGTAGTAGTCAATGAGTGAAGAAAATTGGTGTTTTGTTAACCAAATGCCCTAGAATTTAAATCTCGCCCTCTCACTAGCTGTATAGTCTTAAATCAGTGAATATCTAGGACTTTT
>SJYA01003272.1:231236-284805 GCA_006410615.1 Neotragus moschatus
ACTAACCAGGCGGATATAACACAAATGTGTGTGTGATTCCTCCTCTAATTCACAGTACCTGGGATTATGGTGAGATATCTTGGGAGACCAGTTTTAGAATTCTGCCTAACATAGCCTTTAATAACTATCAGATAATTATTTATTAAAACTCTATTTTGTGACCCTGATGGAGTATCTGTAAATCCTGTGATCATACTATAGCTCTTCACTGAGTTCCATCATGTAGTTTTATTTGCACCAGTGACTTGTGTATTAGTCAGGGTTCCAGAGGAGCAGAACCAATAGGATATTTAGAGAGAGAGAGAGAAAATAATTTTTTATTAGGAACTGGCTCACATGTTTATAGAGGCTGACAAGATCCCAAAATATGCATTAAGCAAGGTGGAGACCTAGGAGAGCTGATGGTACAGGTCATCTGAGTCCAAAGAGCTGAGAACCAGGAGAGCCAGTAGTGTTAAGTTCTAGTCCAAAAGTGCTGAGATCGAACCTCAAAAAGATGTGCTTTTTCAGTTCACAGGCAGGAGAAGACCAGTGTCCCACTTCAAGCAGTCAAACTTGATTCCTTCCTGCTTGAAGGAAACTCAGCTATTTTTGTTCTATTCAAGGTTTCAACTTGGTTTGGGACATCCACTTAGAGGGCAGCATGCTTTACACTTATTCTAGTGCTGATCTTATCTAAAACTCCTTCACAGACACACTCAAAATAATGGTTGACCTACTGTCTGGGCACTTTCTGTGGCCCAATCACGTTGATGCAAAATATTGCATATCAGTCCAGGCATCTTGACACAGTCCATACATGTTATCGTCTATTTTAAAATTCCTATTCTGTTTTAATTTAACTGCTTGGTTTCTCAGCTTCCTTGCCTATAAGAGGGAGCTGTGGATAAGTTCACTTTGTTAGTTGCATTTTAACCAGTTACCTTTAAGGTATATGTGTGAAAGGGAAACACTGATCAGGAAGCAGTGTACAGTCTATAAGGTAAAGGAGAATTTTGCATCATGTAGCATGCAGATTTAACAATACCTAATATTTGTGAGCGTTCTTTGGCATTGCCTTTCTTCGGGATTGGAATGAAAACTGACCTTTTCCAGTCCTATGGCCACTGCTGAGTTTTCCAAATTTGCTAGCATGTTGAGTGCAGCACTTTCACAGCATCATCTTTCAGGATTTGAAACAGCTCAACTGGAAATCCATCACCTCCACTAGCTNATACTCCATTGTGTATATGTACCACAGCTTTCTTATCCATTCATCTGCTGATGGACATCTAGGTTGCTCATTCAACTTTTGAAGTGTTGGTTGTGTGAACTGTGATCAGATGTTGTTGTGGAGAGGAATTGGGCCCTTTTTGTAGACCAATGCCAGAGGCAGATGTTGCAATTTTTAATGCATCTCATCAATTTGCTGAGCATACTTTTCAGATGTAATGATTTTGCTGGGATTCAAAAGCTGTAGTGGATCAGACTGGCATCAGGCCACCCAACAGTGACCATGACTTTATTTTGGTGCAGATTTGGCTTTGGGAAGTACTTTAGGTTTTCTTCTTGGTCCAGTCACTGAGCTGGTCATATAAAATGACTGGTTGTCATATAAAATCTACTTTTTATTGCACGTAACAATCCAACCTAGAAATGGTTTGTTGTTGTTGCATAGAATAAGAGATGATGCTTCAAAATGATTTTTTTATCAGCTCATGAGGCACCCTCTTTTCAAGCTTTTCCACTTTTCCAATTTGCTTCAAATGCTAAACAATGGCTGATGCTGACTTCAGTAACTTCTCATGTAGATATGAGAGGATCAGCTTCGATGATGGCTCTCAGTTGGTCACTGTCAACTTCCAATGGCTGGGCACTGCACTCCTCATCTTCAAGGCTCTCCTTTGCAAAACTTCTTGAACCATCTCTGCACTGTATATTCATTAGCAGTTCCTGGGCCAAATGCATTGCTGATGTTGCAAGTTGTCTCTGCATTCTTTCCGACCCATTTTTAACTTGAATTAAAAAATGGCTCAAATTTGCTTTTTATCTAACATCATTACTATAGTCTAAATATAAAATAAATAGCAAGTAATAAGTCATTAGCAAAATAAAGCAAGAAATTGCACATTAAATGATACATATTCACACACTTATTCAAGAATGTATTCCAATATCAAATGGCAAAGTTCAACAATGCAAAACTGTAATTACTTTGCACCAACCAAATAGAAAGTTTTATAATTTTCAGTTCTACTTGCCAGTCGAGAATCACACTTGTATGTAGTTGTTATTCCACTTTAGTATTCTTCCGTCTGGAACAAGTCCTCAGACTTACTGTCTTGAATGACCATAACAGTTTTGAAAGTATGAGCCATTTACTCAAATGTCCCTCAGTATGGGTTTGCCTGATTTTTGATTCTCATGACTAGATTCAGCTTATGTATCTTTGCCAGGAAAAAGACAAAAAGTGGTAGTATATCCTTCTCAGTACATTATATCAATCAGTACATGATACTTATTTATTCTGTATTAGTGATGTTGGATTTGATCCCTAGCTCAAGGTTGTATTCTGCAAGCTACTCTAGAGTAAAGTTATTTTCCCTTTATCCACTTTTTGTGGGGGTATACTTGGAAACTATGGAAGTATCCTGTTCTATCATCACTGATGATTCTTCCCTAAACCCATTAACATAAGATGGTTGAAAAGTCATGCACATTTCCCCCCATTTACTAGTTGGGATTCTTCTGCAGTGGAGAACTTTTAATCTCACACTCACTTATAAATTATTCATGTCTTCATTTATATCCTGTGAGCTCATGGACATATATTTTATTCATTGGCTAATAAAGCATTACCATCATAATTCAGTTTGATGCTCCAGTTTGTCCAGATCTGGTCAGTGGAAAAATGGAGGCCCCTTAAATCATGTTCCTGTGTCTTTTTGGATGTTCCCCTATTTTTCTTTTGAAAAGTTCTTTTGGTACAACAAGATATTCATGGCTCTTTTTGTACTTTCCCTATTCTTTCCCTGAAATCAGCCATTTTCCAAGGAGCCCTGGTTTCTTTTGTGTAGAATGGTATTTAGAAATCAAGTCTGTGCTTTTAACCGTTATTCTCTACTGTCAGAATGAATTTACAACCTCCTGCATTTCCCTTAACTTCAGTTACCCAATATGTGGAATTGGCATAAAAATAGGAATTTTGTTTTGGCTGTACTGCATGGCTAATGGGATCTTAGTTTCCCAACCAGGGGTCGAATGTAGGCCCTCAGCAGTGTAAGTGCTAAGTCCTAACCACTGAACCTCCAGGGAATTCCCCAAAATATGATTTTTGTCATTGGTATGTTGTAAGGTTTAAATATAGTAATGAAACATTTAGTATAGTGCTTGGCACACAGGTAGTTTTTTAATGGCATAATTTAAGCATCAAAAAGAATAATAATGCATTATCATCCAGTAAATAAAATAAGAATCTATAAATCCATTAGAAAATAAGTGGTGGCTATTTTCATCATCATTTTTGTTACTATCAAATATTTCCAACTGTCAATAAGAGATACCTCTGGGTAAAACCTCAGGTTTACAGTAGTAGCCTTGTCAAGTCAAAGCCAACTCAACAACATCACGGAACTTGCAAAAATAGAAGCATGAAGAATGATCCCAGAAGCATGCCTCAGGCCTTAGTGACTAATACCACTTCAGTATTAGAAACAAAGAGCAGGAAGTGAAGAGCACCAACTACTTCTACAGCTCTGCTTCTGTATCCAGTAACTCCCTTATCATGGTCCCAAGAGCACTGTGCTCTAAACAGTTATTTGTTTTCTTTATTCAGTAGACTGTGAACTGATAGATGTAACTTGTTTATGACTTCTTCTTGGCACTTAAAACAGTGCCTGTCAGAAGACATTTCACAAGTATTTGCTGATTGAATGGATGGAAGTTTTGAGTAGTTTCAACTATCTCATTATAATAAATAATGAGGGATAGAAACTAGGCTCAAAAAGATAGAGGGATATCCCCAAGGCCATATAACTAGTAAGAAATAGAGGTGGAATTCCATCCTGGTATGACTCTAGAAGCTTGATGTCTTAGTTGCACTGGCCTCTTTGAACAGTGGGCCTTTCCAGAAAGATTATCTCGTCCAATTTCCATGTTTCCCAGAGTCAAGTGGGACACCCACAGATACCAGACTGAATATCCAAGACTGGTTAAGAATCAGGTATTTAATTCAGCATCTATTTATCAATCACTTGCTCTAGGCCTTTCTGGCTCTGGGGACAGAGCTCTGAGCACAATAATCAGATCCCCTGTGCTCATCAATATTTCATTTTCATGTGAAAAGACAATGAAGAAAGGGATATATAAGATCTATGTGTGTACAGAACACAGAGTAGATGTGGAAGTGAGAGAGAGCTTGCTGGGTACAGAGAACCTGAAGTAGTTCATAATAGCCAGAGGTAGAATGGAGTACGGGCTGGGGGTTGAAGTGGGAAACTGGAAAGCAGAATCCCACAAGAAAATGAATTACTTAATTTCCCTGAGATGAAGTGCTCTTTTCAAGAAAATGGGGATTTGACATCCAAGAAAATGCATGGAAATATCTAAGACTGAAATCTAAAACAGTAATGTTATTGAGCAATAAAGACAAGAATAATAGCTGGTTTGTTGGAATCTATGGTATGTAGCCTTTTAAGTTTGGCTTATTTCATGAAGTAATACTCATTTGAGATTCCTCCATGTCTTGAGAATCCCAAGGACTGAGGAGCCTCATGGGCTACAGTCCAAAGGGTTGCAAAGAGTTGGACATGACAGAGTAGCTATGCACAAATGTATATATTTTGATGAGTTTGGACACATGAATAAACCTGTGATATCACCGGAATCAAGGTATTAAACAGCATATCCGTCACATCCAAAAATTTCCTTGTGCTGTTTTGTAAGATTTTTTGGTGTGTATGGGGTAGGTAAGAGTATCCTCATATTTTAAAACACAATATTATATTGCTAATTATAGATACTATATTGAACAAAAGATCTCTTCTTGTTGAGTTTTAAGAATTTTTTGCATATTTTAGATAAAAATTCTTTATCAGATATATGTTTTGCAAATATTTTCTTCTATCTGTGTCCTATCTCCTCATTCTCCTTATATTGTCTTTTGCACAGCCAGTGATTTTTATTTTAATAAAATCTAGCTTATCAATTATTTCTTTCAATTGTTTATCAGTTATTTATTTCTTTTGTTCATCGTCATACCCCAAATCCTCTGGATTTTCTCCTATGTTATATTCTAAGAGTATTATAGTTTTGTATATTACATTTAGATCTGTGATCTATTTTGAATTAATTTTTGTGAAGAGTGTAAATTCTGTGTCCAGATTTATTTATTTTTCATGTTGTTGAAAAGACTATTCTTCTTCCATTAAGTTGTCTTTGCTGCCTTGAAGTTGACCTTTATTTACTTGTGAGAATCTATTTCTGGGCTTTCTATTCTCTTCCATTGCTCTATTTGTCTATTCTTTCACTAGTACCACACTCTGTTGGTTAGTTTAGCTTTATAATAAGTCTTAAATTAGAATAGTATCAATCCTCTGAATTTTTACTTCTCCTTAAATATTATGTTGGCTATTCTGGACATTTTCCCATTCCATATAAACTGGAATCTGTTAGTCAATAACCATAAAATAATTTGGTGGGATTTTTATTGGAATTATATTGAATCTTTAAGCCAAATTGAAAAGAGCTGACATCCTGACAGTATTGAGTCTTCTTATCCATGAACTTGGAACATCTTTTCAATTATTTAGTTCTTCTTTGATGTCTTTCATCAGAGCTTCATATTTTTCCTTATATAGGACTTGTACATATATTTTTTTCAGTTCAGTTGCTCAGTAGTGTCCGACTCTTTTTGACCCCATGGACTGAAGCATGCCAGGCTTCCCTGTCCATCACCAACTCCTGGAGCTTGCTCAAACACATGTCCATCAAGTTGGTGATGCCATCCAACTATCTCAACCTCTGTTGTCCCCTTCTCCTCCTGCCTTCAATCCTTCCCAGCGTCAGTCTTTTCCAGTGAGTCAGTTTTTCGCATCAGGTGGCCAAAGTATTGGAGTTTCAGCTTCAGCATCAGTCCTTCCAATGGATATTCAGGACTGATTTCCTTTAGGATTAACTGGTTTGATATTACAATCCAAGGGACTCTTAAGAGACTTCTCCAGCACCACAGTTCAAAAGCATCAATTCTTCAGCTCTCAGCTTTATAGTACAACTTTCACATCCATACATGACTACTGAAAAAAAACATAGTTTTGACTAGATGGACCTTTGACGGCAAAGTTATGTCTCTGCTTTTTAGTATGCTGTCTAGGTTGGTCATAGCTTTTCTTCCAAGGAGGAAGCGTCTTTTAATTTCATGGCTGCAGTCATCATCTGCAGTGATTTTGAAGGCCAAGAAAATACAGTATCTCACTGTTTCCATTGTATATTTTTAGATTTATATATAAATCTATATGTTATGACTAACCTAGACAGCATATTAAAAAGCAGAGACATTACTTTGTCAACAAAGGTCTGTCTAGTCAAGTTGGACTATAAAGAAAGCTGAGTGCCAAAGCATTGATGCTTTTGAACTGTAGTGTTGGAGAAGACTCTTGAAAGTCCCTGGCACTACAAGGAGATCCAATCAGTCCATCCTAAAGGAAATCATTCCTGGGTGTTCATTGGAAGGACTGATGTTGAAGCTGAAATTCCAGTACTTTGGCCACCTGATGCCAAGAGCCAACTCACAGGAAAACCCTCAGATACTGGGAAAGACGGAAGGCAGGAGGAGAAGGGGATGACAGAAGATGAGATGGCTGGATGGCATCACCAACTCGATGGACATGAGTTTGGGTAAACTCCAGGAGTTGGTGATGGACAGGGAGGCCTGGTGTGCTGTGGTTCATGGGGTCACAAAGAGTCAGACATGACTGAGTAACTGAACTGAACTATATATATAACTATATATAGTTTTATATATATATANTGTAATTTCCTGGAAGAACCAGGCACACTCCTGCATATATTCCAGGGCAGAAGATTGGCCCTCATCAGCAGAATTGCCTATTACCACTTGGTGAAGGTGATAAAGTAAACTTACTGTTTTTTACCTCTCTAGTTAGCAAATAACAGAGAAGGCGATGGCACCCACTCCAGCACTCTTGCCTGGAAAATCCCATGGATGGAGGAGCCTGGTGGGCTGCGGTCCATGGGGTCGCTAAGAGTAAGACACGGCTGAGTGACTTCCCTTTCACTTCTCACTTTCATGCATTGGAGAAGGAAATGGCAGTCCACTACAGTGTTCTTGCCTGGAGAATCCCAGGGACGGCAGAGCCTGGTGGGCTACCGTCTATGGGGTCACACAGAGTTGGACACGACTGAAGCGACTTAGCAGCAGCAGCAGCATAGTTTTATATATATATATATAATATAATTTTATTATATATAAAATATATACATATTTGTTAGATTTATATGTAAATATTTCATTTCTGTGCTAATATAGATAGGATTGTGTTAATTTCAATTATACTTGCTCATTACTTGCATATAGGAAAATAATTGACTTTGGCATATTAACCCTTGCTTATTAGTTCCAGGCATGGAACTATTGAACCTCCTTATTAGATGATTTTTGGTGATTCTTTCAGATTTTTCTACATAGATGATTATATCTTTTGACAACAAAGACAGTTTTCTTTCTTTCTTCCCAATTTCTATATACATTTTCCCCCTTTCTTGTCTTACTGTATTAGCTAGGATTTCGAGTACAATGTTGAAAAGTAGTGGTGAGAGGGGACTTCCTTGCCTTGTTCCTAATATTAGCAGGAAAACTTGTAGTTTCTTACCATTAAGTATGATATTAGCTGTATGGTTTTTGTACATTTTTTTTTATCAGGTTGAGGAAGGGCCCCTCTATTCCTGATTTCTGAGACTTTTTAGCATGATTATGTGTTGGACTTAGATACTTTTTCTACATCTATTGATGTAGTCAAACAATTTTTCATTTGCCTATTAATTGAGTTTTGAATGTTGAACCAGTCTAACATGCCTAGGATAAATTCCACATGATTGTGGTATATAATTCTTTTCATACATTGTTGGGTTTGCTCTGCTAATAATTTTCTGAGGATTTTTATATTTATATTCCCGAGAGATATTTGTTGTTGTTGTTTAGTCATCAAGCCATATCCAACTCTTCCTGACTCCATGGACTGCAGTGCTCCAGGCTTCCCTGTCCTCTACTATCTCCTGTGGTTTGCTCAAACTCATGTTCCTTGAGTCAGTGACGCTGTCTAACCATCTCACCCTCTGTCGCCCTCTTCTCCTCCTGCCCTCAATCTTTCCCAGCATCAGAGTCAGTTCTTTGCATCAGGTGGTCAAAGTATTGGAGCTTCAGCTTCAGCATCAATTCTTCCAATGAATATTCAGGACTGATTTCCTTTAGGATTGACTAGTTTTATCTCCTTGCAGTTCAAGGGACTCTCAAGAGTCTTCTTAAGAGAAATATTGGTCTATAGTTTTCTTTTCTCCTTTGGTGTCTGTATAATTTTAATATTAGGGTAATGCTGGCCTCACAGATGGATTAGGAAGTATTCCCTCAGTTTCTGTCTTCTGCAAGAGATGATATAGAACTGATATAATCACATCTTAAATGTTTGGTAGAATTCACAAATGAACCTATCTGGGCCTGTCACTTTCCATTTTGGAAGATTATGAATTACTCTTTCAATTTTTTACTGATTTTATTGATGGAGGCCTATTTAGATTATTTCTTCTTGTGTGAGTTTTGGCAGATTATGTCTTTCAAGGAATTGGACCATTTTATCTAGATAATCAAATTTGTAGACTTAATATCACTTTCAATTTTCTTTTATTTATTTATTTGGCTGCATCAGGTTTTAGTTGTAGCACAGGGATCTTTGTTGTCTCATGTGGAATCTTTTTCACTGCAGCCCTTGGACTTTCTAAGTTTAGTGTGCAGGCTTAGTTGCTCCAAGGCATGTGGGATCTTAGTTCCCTGACCAGGAATTGAACACATTTACCCTGCATTGCAAGGCGGATTCTTAACCACTGGCCCACCATGGAGGTCCCTTGATTTTATTTTCAGTGTTCATGGAACTTGTAGCAAAATAGTGGGGAACTATTCAATGGGGAAACCTGACAGACTCTACCTTAGTGAAGTGATTGAGGTGAACTTTTTCAGTTATAAATCAAGTTGATAGCACATATTAATTGCCAGGAAAAATATGATACCACCCTAATGGCAGAAAGTGAAGAGGAACTAAAGAGACTCCTGATGAAGGTGAAAGAGAAGAGTGAAAAAGCTGGCTTAAAACTAAACAGTAAAAAAATTAAGACCATGGCATCTGGCCCCATCACTTCATGGCAAATAGATGGGGAAGAATGGAAACATGAGAGACTTTATTTTCTTGGGCTCCAAAATCACTGCATATGGTGGCTGCAGCCATGAAATTAAAAGAAGTTTGCTGCTTGGAAGAAAAGCTATGACAAACCTGGACAGTATATTAAAAAGCAGAGACATCACTTTGCCATCAAAGGTCCATCTAGTCAAAGCTATGGTTTTTTCCAGTAGTCATGTATGGATGTGAGAATTGGATCACAAAGAAAGCTGAGCACTGAAGAGTTGATGCTTTTGAATTGTGGTGCTGGAGAAGACTCTTGACAGTCCCTTGGAGTGCAAGGAGATCAAACCAGTCCATTCTAAAGGAAATCAGTCCTGAATACTCATTGGAAGTACTGGTGCAGAAGCTAAAGCTCCAATACTTTAGCCACATGGTGCAAAGAACTGACTCATTGGAAAAGACTCTGATGCTGGGAAAGACTGAAGGCAGGAGGAGATGGGGACGACAGAGGATGAGATGGTTGGATGGCATTGCTGACTCAGTGGACATCAGTCTGAGCAAGCTCTGGGAGTTGGTGATGAACAGGGAAGCCTGGTATGCTGCAGTCCATGGGGTTACAAAAAGTCAGACATGACTAATTGTACTAAAAGGAAGTCAACCCTGAATATTCATTGGAAGAACCAATGTTGAAAATGAAGCTCCAATATTTTGGCNTTGGATGGCATTGCTGACTCAGTGGACATCAGTCTGAGCAAGCTCTGGGAGTTGGTGATGAACAGGGAAGCCTGGTATGCTGCAGTCCATGGGGTTACAAAAAGTCAGACATGACTAATTGTACTAAAAGGAAGTCAACCCTGAATATTCATTGGAAGAACCAATGTTGAAAATGAAGCTCCAATATTTTGGCCACCTAATGCAAAGAGCCAGCTGATTGGAAAATACCCTGATGCTAGAAAAGATTGAAGGCAAAAGGAGAAGGGAGCAGCAGAGGATGAAATGGTTACATAGCATCACCAGCTCAATGGACCTGAGTTTGAGCAAATCCTGGAGATAGTGAAGGACAGGAAAGCCTAGCATGCTGCAGTCCATGGGTTTGCAGAGAGTTGTACATGACTTAGCTATGAACAGCAACAACAGTACATATGTAAAAAGTGCATTAAAGGATTGCCATCATGTTTGCTATTGCTATTCCTTACAAACTACCACAAACTTGATGTTCTAAAACAAAATCCATTTATTATCTCAGTTTTCATAGTCACAAGTCTTGAAACAGTATGGTGTAAATGGGTTCTCTGCTTAAGTTCTCACAAAGCTGAGGTCAAAGTGCAGGTAAGACCACATTCCTTTCTGGAGGCTGTGAAAGAAGAATCCACTTCTAAGCTCATTTAGGTTGTTGGCAGCATTTAATTTCTTGTGGTTGTAGGACTGAGGTTCCCATTTCTCACTAGCTGTCAGCCAGGGTCCTTTCTTCCAGGATCTTCAAACTACCTACATTCCTTTTCACATGAACCCCTTCATCTTAAAACATCAACAGCCTATTGAGTCTTCATGTTTCATATCTTTCTGATTTTCTTTTTCGTTCCCACCGTGGACTTTTAAGGGCTTTTGTTTTTACAGTAGTATTACCTGAAAAATCCAGGATAGTCACTCTATCTTAAGGTGAACTGCTTAGTAACTTTAATTACATTTGCAAAGTCCATTTTGTTATGTGATACAACATATGTATAGAAATGAATAACACTAAGGCGTGCTGTGATTCATGGGGTGGCAAAGAGTTGGACACAACTGAGCGACTAAACAAACTGAAGGAGTGAAGATTATGGTGTCCAATTCTGCCTCACATAGTCAGCAAAATATTAATTGCTGTCACCTCAAAATAGAGAAACTTCAAAGCAGAAAAGTAATTTGAAGTGATCTTTTCTTTTATTCACATGCATTCCTGAGTTATTTGAATTTTGAAAATAATTCATATGTACTAATTATAATTGGGGTGGGAGAGAGCTATTTATTCCATAGTGAAATAAAGTACATCAGTGTAAGAGGCCTGGCTCTTCATTAGGGACTGGTATTTGGTGGTAGAGATAGGAATTTTACAGCTATTCAGTAGCCTTACACATAAAGTATATGTTATCCCACTCTGTAAATCCCTTGCTTAAGATTATTCAACTGCTTTTCTTCTTTCACAGTCAGGGAAATGATAAGATCCATTTTTGTGAATTAAAGATTAGGTGGGGATCTGTCTATCACTCTATTCCAGATGCCCAAGATGGTGTATTAAGCCTTTGTAGCAGGTTGCAGGGCTTGAATTTTCCAGGCCACTTCCAAGAGAAGATCATTTCAACAGTCTTGTGGAGATAAGCAACCCAAAAAAGCCCATGTTTTTCACAGGCCTTTGAAGGAATATGGGGGGAGTAGCTCCTGAGTATCATGTGCCTGGTTAATAGGCCAGTATATTTCCTTCCCTGGCCACTCTCAGGCCCATCCAGGTGAAGAGGAGAGCAACCCCACGTTTGATGATATTTTCAATGTTAGAGATTAGCGTTTCTGGGAATCCAGTCTTCCAGGTCAAAATTATTTCTGCTTTCCAATAAGAGAGTAGTATAAATGAGATCCTCAGGGAATGAAGCAAATTCTACATGTCCTTTTTGATGACTGGTGAGATACTGGTGAGATGACTTCAATACTTTCTGTGGAGGAAGGGGAAAGTCTTATGTTCCGCTAAGAACTTCATGGAGTTGACAGGATGAAGGTTACCATCAAGTTCTGAGCTCAGCAATGTACAGGGATGGGGAGAGGTCTAAAATGTAGCCAGGGCCATTCTTGGCCACAGCTGAGCACAGGCTGCACAGAAGACCTCTTTTTTGAGCAAGGGGAGTCTGTGAATTTTCCCAATATGGGAGGGGCCTATTACAGGCCTTCTTTTTGATATAGGGTAGAATATAACTCCATAAAGGGAAAAATGGAAAAAGAAATGTTGATATGTATCTATACTTACACATCTAAACATCTAGCTCTACAGGGAGCATAGGCTGAAGTGTTTGTAGTTGTTGCCTCTAGCAGTGGTGCTAGGGGTCAGGGGAATATGAAAGAGATCCTCCTCATTGAACACTAATTTTTGCCATCTGAAATTTTAACAGGTGCTTGTATTATGGAAAAAAGTGGCCATGGTATTAATGTCAAGGCTTAGCAGCCTGTTCCTTGGTTTTGTAGGGCCTGCCCCTCTTCCTTGGTCTGTGGTCATGACCAGAGTCTTGACAGTTGTCTCCCAACCTTTGGTGGGCCTTTCAGTCCCAGGCTCAGTAGCCTCTGCTGTTCCAAACATTGTTTGCTCCTTCAAATGGCAAGTTCTCCATGGAGCCTGCCACACGAACTGAGAGCTTAAGGTAATTAGATGAGATCTCTCATCTTACAGAAAATAAAAAGCAACTCAAACTTATCATACGAGAAGGCATCAGGAGGTTGTACTCATGCTTCAAGAAGGTGTGATGAGCAGGGAAGTCTAGAGGGAACCCCTGACAGGCACCAGTTGAGTTGCTCACTGTGCAGAAATAAAATAGTGAGTGATTCATATCTGAATTTCAGTTATCTACTTTGGCCACTCTTAGGTTTCAGAAAGGACCTTCATCAAAAGTTGATATATTTCTAATATGTGGCTCAGACATCCCCCTCATTGTCCTTTTTCTAGTTTCACTTTTTACTGGGCATCCTGTCCTTGTCCAAAAGTTCCAAACTCAAAGTCATGTTTCAGGTTGCTGAGCAGAATAGTAACAACAACAAAGCCCCAAATTGAGATGATTTTGGAGGTACTTCCAATATATTTAATTGGGCTAAAGCCTACCATTGTTTCCCAAATATATACTAGCCTATTTGTAAAAGAAAATATACATAAGCATACATATTACATGGACGTGAAATTATTTTTATTGTAAGATATATATACACACATGTCTTTGTATATGTCAAGAAGTAGAACATTAGAGTCTCCCAGGTATTTCCTGCATTTCTTTCCCACTCATGAAATCTAAGTCTTCATTTTTAAGGATAGCCCTAAATATGTATCCATAAATTGCACTATATGATATAAGATGTTTGCACTCAAAATAATAACTATAAAGCATACACTTGTGTAATGATAACCTAATTTAAAGACCACTTCATGTAATTTATAAACCCTTAGTGTGCCCCTTCTCAAATACACCCCCACTCAATGTACACTTTTCCTGATCTTTGTAAAAATCTTTACCTTGTATTTATTGATACTTCTACCATATTTGCATACACCCCTTCACACTATAGTTTCCTCTTCTTAAACCCTTTAATATGCAGTCATACTCTGTTCACTCCTTTTGACTTATTAATTTTTTTCAGTCTAATGAAAGTTGTTTATCTTGATGCTAATAACTATAGTTTCCTTATTTGTTATTGCTGCACAAATACCATTCTATGAATTCTAAAATATATGCACCAGTTCTAATAATGAGGAGCATTTGTGTTATTTCCAGTTTGGGAGTATTAGGAATAATGATGCTATGAATAACATAAAATAACTTCACAGTAAAGGAACCCTCAGAGATATTTGACAGTTTATTTCTCAGAATTTATAATGTCTTAAATGACAGCCTTAGTATTAATATTTTTAAAAAATTTTATACATGTATAACCAAAAGTAAGAGAGTTTTTAACTTTTGACAAAAATGTCTAACATTCACAGAACAATCATATTTTTTCCTATTGATTATTACAATTGCTTTGCTTGCTTTAAGCTTTTATGGTGCTCAACTACCACGCAAAGTAAAGACTGCCTGTACTATTGAACATCTTCTTACATTTTTCTATCTCTTTGGTATTCTTCACCAACTGCATTACTGCATGATATTTAAAATTGCCTTGTCAAATGCCACATACAGTGATTGTTGGTATTTTTGTTTGTGATTATATTGAATCTTTAAAATGATCCAGAGAGAACTAATGTCTTTACAATATTGAGTTTCTCAGTGAACACAGTACATTTCTCTATTTGTTGAATGAATATTATCTGTATTAGTTTTCAGTTTAGATTGCAGTAACAAGATATCACAGACTGAGTTGTTGAAGTAGCAGGACTTTATTATCTCATGATTCTGAAGGCTAGAAGTTCAAGATAAAGGTACCAGCAGGTGCTTCTTTTTGAGGGCTATGAAGGAAAATCTGTCCCATGCCTTTCTCCTAGCCTCTGGTATTTCCATATCTTGTGGAAGCATAACTCCATTTTTTACATGGCATCCCCTCTGGGTATGAATTTCTCCATTTTGTAAGGACACCAGTCATATTAGATTAGGGGTCCACCTTACTCTGATCTAATTCCAAAGCTATTCTCATATTTTTAGGCATTTGTTACATCAGCACCCTACTTCCTGGTACCAAAATCTGTATTACATTTGTAGACTTCTATAACAAAATTGTTATTGTTGTTCAGTAGCTCAGTCATGTCCTACTCTTTGTGACCCTGTGGAATGAAGCATGCCAGATTTCCCTGTCCTTCACTATCTCCCAGAGTTTGCTCAAACTCATGTCCATTGAGTCATTATGCCATCCAACCATCTCATCCTCTGTTGCCCACTTCTCCTGCCCTCAGTCTTTCCCAGCATCAGGGTCTTTTCTAATGAGTCTGTGCTTCACATCAGGTGGCCAAAGTATTGGAGCTTCAGTTCTTCCAATGAATACTCAGGGTTGGTTTCCTTTAGGATTATCTGGTTTGATCTCCTTGCCGTCCAAAGGACTCTCAAGAGTCCTCTTCAGCACCACAATTTGAAAGCATCAATTATTTTCCGTTCAGCCACCATTATGGTGCAACTCTCACATCCATACATGACTACTGGAAAAACCATGGCTTTGACTATACAGACTTTTATCAGCAAAGTTATATCTCTGTTTTTTAGTATGTTGTCTAGGTTTGTCATAGCTTTCCTTCCAAGTAGCAAGTTTCTTTTAATTTCATGGCTCCAGTCACTGTTCACAGTGATTTTGGAGCACAAGAAAATAAAATCTCTCACTGTTTCCTCTTTTTTCCCCTTCTGTTTGCTGTGAAGTGATGGGAGCAGATGCCATGATCTTCATTTTTTGAATGTTGAGTTTCAAGCCAGCTTTTTCACTCTCCTCTTTCACCTTCACCAAGAGGCTCTTTAATTCCTCTTTGCTTTCTGCCATATTATTATTATCTGCATATCTGAGGTTATTCATATTTCTCTGGGCAATCTTTTTTTTAAGAAAATTTAATATTTTATTTGAATAATGGAAGAAATTTTACAATGCATTTCAGTTTATCATATTGCTGATGGTTTTGGATTTATGTTTATATATCTATACTAAAATTTTATTTTATTTTTATTTATTTATTTTTTATACTTTATTTTACTTTACATTACTGTATAGGTTTTGCCATACATTGACATGAATCCGCCATGGGTGTACATGAGTTCCCAATCCTGAACCCCCTCCCACCTCCCACCCCATATCATTTCTCTGGCTCATCCCCATGCACCAGCCCCAAGCATCCTGTATCCTGCATCGAACATAGACTGGCGATTCATTNTTTTTTTTTTTTTTTTTTTTTTTTGCTAGAAGATTTCTGATTACAGTTTCAGTTTCTGTGCTTGTGATGTATCTGTTAAGATTTTCTGTTTCTTCCTGGTTCAGTTTTGGAATGTACTTTTCTAAGAATTTGTCCATTTCTTCCAAGTTGTCTATTTTATTATAATTGCTGATAGAAGTCTCTTATGATCCTTTGTATTTCTGTATTTTCTGTTGTGATTTCTCGATTTTCATTTCTAATTTTGTTGATTTGATTCTTCTCCTTTGTTTCTTAATGAGTCTGGCTAAAGGTTTGCCAATTTTATTTATCTTCNCTAAGAATTTGTCCATTTCTTCCAAGTTGTCTATTTTATTATAATTGCTGATAGAAGTCTCTTATGATCCTTTGTATTTCTGTATTTTCTGTTGTGATTTCTCGATTTTCATTTCTAATTTTGTTGATTTGATTCTTCTCCTTTGTTTCTTAATGAGTCTGGCTAAAGGTTTGCCAATTTTATTTATCTTCTCAAAGAACCAGCTTTTAGCTTTGTTGATTTTTGCTATGGTCTCTTTTGTTTCTTTTGCATTTATTTATGCCCTGATTTTTAAGATTTCTTTCCTTCTAGTAAAGCTGGGATTCATTTCTTCCTTTTCTAGTTGCTTTAGTTGTAGAGTTAGGTTATTTAGTTTACTTTTTTCTTGTTTTCTGAGGTATGCCTGTATTGCTATGTACCTTCCCCTTAGCTATGCTTTTAACGTGTACCATAGGTTTTGGGTTGTTGTGTTTTCATTTTCATTTGTTTCTATGCATATTTTGATTTCTGTTTTGATTTCTTCTGTGATTTGTTGGTTATTCAGCAGCATGTTGTTTAGCCTCCATATGTTGGACGTTTTAATAGTTTTTTCTCCTGTAATTGACATCTAATCTTACTTCATTGTGGTCAGAAAAGATGCTTGGAATGATTTCGATTTTTTTAAATTTGCCAAAGCTAGGATTATGGCCCAGGATATGATCTATCCTGGAGAAGGTTCCATGTGCACTTCAGAAAAAGGTGAAATTCATTATTTTGGGCTGAAATATCCTATAGATATCAATTAGTTCTAACTGGTCATTGTATCATTTAAAGTTTGTTTCCTTGTAGAGGTCCCTGAGGTTGTCCTCATTTCTCTTAATTCTTCTTTCTTTTTCCTCTCTGGTTCATTTATTTCTACCATTCTATCTTCTACCTCACTTATCCTATCTTCTGCCTCTGTTATTCTACTGTTGGTTCCTTCCAGAGTGTTTTTTTTTTTAATCTCATTTATTGCATTATTCATTATATATTGACTCTTTTTTATTTTTTCTAGATCCTTGTTAAACATTTCTTGCATCTTGTCAATCCTTGTGTCCAGGCTATTTATCTCTAACTCCATTTTTTTTTCAAGATTTTGGATCATTTTCACTATTATTATTCTCAATTGTTTTTCAGGTAGATTCCCTATCTCTTTCTCTTTTGTTTGGTTTGGTGGGCATTTATCCTATTCTTTTACCTGCTGAATATTTCTCTAACTTTTCATCTTGCTTATATTGCTGTGTTTGGGGTGGCCTTTCCATATTCTGACAGTTTGTGGTTCCTCTTTATTGTGGAGGTTCTTCAGTGTAGGTGGGGTTTGCTTTGACAGGTGGCTTTTCAAGGTTTCCTGGTTAGGGAAGCTTGTGTCAGTGTTCTGGTAGGTGGAACTGGATTTCTTCTCTCTGGAGTGCAATGAAATGTCCAGTAGTGAGTTTTGAGATGTCAGTGGGTTTGGTGTGACTTTGGGAAGCCTGTATATTGAAGCTCAGGGCTATGTTCCTGTGTTGCTGGAGAATTTGCATGGTATGTCTTGCTCTGGAACTTGTTGGCTCTTGGGTGGTGCTTGGTTTCAGTATAGGTATGGAGGCTTTTGGATGAGCTCTTATCGATTAATGTTCACTGGAGTCAGGAGTTCTCTGGTATTCTCAGGTTTTGGGCTTAGCCCTCCTGTCTCTGGTTTTCAGTCTTATTCTTTCAGTAGCCTCAAGACTTCTCCATCTACACAGCACCAATGGTAAAACATCTAGGTTAATGATGAAAAGTTTCTCCACAGTGAGGGACACTTGGACTGGCTCACAGAGTTACATGGAGAAGAGAATAGTGAGGAGGGAGATAGAGGTGACCAGGAGGAGAAAAGGGGGAAATCAAAAGGGGAGAGAGCAATCTAGCCAGTAATCACACTCCCAAGTAAAAATGGGTACCTAAGATTGGGTTCTTAAAGGTACAAAATTGGTAACAAATACTAAAAAGCAAGATTAAAACTCTAGAGTAGAGGTTAGACTAGCAAAAATACAATACTGAAAAAAAGAAACAAAGTCCAAAAATTATAAAATATATATATGAAGTTTGTTTTAAAAATAGGGTATTTTTTTCAAGGTAATAGGTTATAAAAATGAACATTAAAGGAGTAATAGAGGACTTAAAATAAAAAAAAATTAAAAATGATAATAGTGAAAATATATCTAGGAATTTCTCTGAAGCTTTTGCAGACAGTGTGGGGTCAGTTCAGTTTCAGATAGTTCCTTCATCCAGCTTATACTTTTCAAGATCTATAGGCCCCTTCCAATGTAGTCAGTGCTAACTACAGAGTTTTAATCTGTTGCACCTGTCACTTCCAAAGTGGTTCCCTCTGTTTATTTCAGCTTCTTCTGTTTGCTGGTCTCCTCAGTGTCTAATTTCTGCCCTGACACAAGGGGGTGATGGTGGTCACTTATTTAGGCTCACTTGTTCAGTCGTGCTGTGGGGAGGGAGGAACACTGCAAACAAATCACTGGCGTGTGTGGGGAGTGCTCAAAGTGTTTCAAACGCACTGGGTTTGCCCCTGCTCATGGCGTCTGTGCTTTCATGGTCTACACTTCTCAGGCTCTAGGTTGCTCTGCCAGGAACTCTCTGAGGCAGGCCCTGGGTTGCATGCACTTCCCAGGTCTAAGCAGCTCAGGTTCAGATTCTCAGGTATTGCACAAAGGTGCATACTCTGTTGGGCCTGTATTTTGTGCCCTTCCCAGATTTGAGAGCAGCTCAGGTGACCAGGTGCTTGGCGAGCACAGTCACCCGCAGGTGAGGGGTGTGTCTTATCGCCTCATCCATCCCAGCTGCTCGGTTTTCTGGATGTACAATAGGTGTGCCTTCTCAGGTGTGCCGTGTGTCTCTTCTGGGCAGCTGATCTCTGGCTGCGACCCTCCTGGCAGATATCAACCATCCAGAATCCCAAGAAGTCTTGGTTAGCAACGAAGCCTGCTTGCAGTTTGGTAGAGGATGCCTCTCTTGGGCCGCAATTGCCACTTTCTGACTCTGGCAGGGAATGGGCCGGTCCGCAGCCTGCTAGCTGTCCTCTGCTATTTGCTCAGTCCTTTGTTCTGAGTGGGCCTGGTAGTGTCTTAGGTTAGGGCTTTTTGTGGAATAGTTCTCTCTCTTTTTTTCTTCTCTCTCTCTGGCTATCCCACAGTTTGGGCTGCTATCTCCTTAGTTCCCTCAGATTGCCCTCAGGGCATTCGGGCCTGGTCCTTACTGTAAGCAATGCAACAAGCAGGGACTGCGCTTCCCTGTTCAGTCCCTGCTTGCTGGTGGTGGCTGGGAGTGCTGGGGTTGCTGTTAGGCACGTAATCTGTGGGATTTAATTACTTATTTATTTATTTTTCCTCGTGGTTATGTTGCCTTCTGAGATTCCAAGACTCCCTGCAGACCCCCTGGTGAGAATGTTTCCTGATGTTTGGAAGCTTCTCTTTTAAGATTCCCTTCCCGGGACTGATCTCCATCCCTACCTCTTTTGTCTCTCTTTTTATTTTCTATATTTGGTTCTACCTCCTTTCAAAGACAATGGGCTGCCTTTCTGGGTGCCTGATGTCCTCTGCCAGCATTCAGAAGTTGTTTTGTGGAATTTGCTCAGTGTTCAAATGATCTCTCGATGAATTTGTGGGGGAGAAAGTGGTCTCCCTGTCCTATTCCTCTGTCACCTTAGGACCGCCTCCTTCTCCTGGCAATCTTGATTCCAGTTTTTGATTCATCTAGCCCGGCATTTCACATAACGGACTCTGCGTATAAATTAAATAAGCAAGTGACAATATACAGCACTGATGTATTCCTTCCTCAGTTTTGAATTAGTCAGTTGTTTCATGTCTGGTTGTAACTGTTGCTTCTTGACCTGCATACAAGTTTCTCAGGAGGCAGGTAAAGTGATCTGGTATTCCATTCTATTTAAGAGTGTCCCACAGTTTGTTGGGATCCACACAGTCAAAGGCTTTAGTGTAGTCAATAAAGCAGAAGCAGGTGGTTATCCGGAATTCTCTTGCTTTTTCTATGATCCACCAGATATTGGCAATTTGATCTCTGGTTCCTCTGCCTTTTTTAAATCCAGCTTGTATATGTGGAAGTTCTCAGTTCATGTACTGCTGAAGCCTGCCTAACGGATTTTGATCATTAGCTTGCCAACATGTGAAATGAGTGCAATTGTGTAATAGATGGAACATTTTTTGAATTACCCTTGTTTGGGATTGAAGTGAAAACTGACTTTTTTTTTCTGCTTTTTATTTTTTATTTGTTATTTTTTTAATTTTTATTTTTTAGTCCTGTGGCAATTGCTGAGTTTTCCAAATTTGCTGGCATATTGAGTGCAGTACTTTGACTGCATCATCTTTTAGGATTTGAAATAGCTCACCTGGAATCCATCAGCTCCACTAGCTTTGTTCGTAGTAATGCTTCCTAAGGCTCACTTGACTTCACACTCCAAAATATCTGGTTCTAGGTGAGTGACCACACCATCATGTTTATCCATGTCCTTAAGACCTTTTTTGTACCATTCTTCTGTGTATTGTTGCCACCTCTTCTTAATCTCATCTGCTTCTGTTAGGTCATTACCATTTTTGTTCTTTATTGTGCCCATCTTTGCATGAAATACTCTCTTGGTATCTCTAGTTTTCTTGAAGAGATATCTAGTCTTTCCCATTCTATTGTTTTCCTCTATTTCTTTGCATTGATCACTTAAGAAGGACTTCTTACTCTCCTTGCTGTTCTTTGGAACTCTGCATTCAGATGGGTATATCTTTTCCTTTCTCCTTTGCCTTCTGCTTCTCTTCTTAGCTATTTGGAAGCTGCCTCAGACAATCATTTTGCCTTCTTGCATTTCTTTTTCTTAGGGATGGTTTTGGTCACCACCACCTGTACAATGTTATGAACCTCTCTCCATAGTCCGTCAGTCACTCTGTCAGATCTAATCCCTTGAATCTATTTGTCACTTCTACTGTATATTCATAAGGGATTTGATTTAGGTCATACCTGAATGGCCCAGTGGTTTTCCCTACTTTCTTTAAGTCTGATATTTACAGTAAGGAGCTGATGATCTGAGCCACAGTCAACTCCAGGTCTTATTTTTGCTGACTTTATTGAGCTTCTCAATCTTCAGCTGCAAAGAATATAATCAGTATGATTTCAGTATTGACCATCTGGTGATGTCCATGAATAGAGTCATCTCTTGTATTGTTGGAAGAAGGTGTTTGCTAAGAGTAGCATGTTCTCTTGGCAAAACTCTGTTAGTCTTTGCCCTCCTTCATTTTGAACTCCATGTCCAAACTTGCCTGTTACTCCAGGTATCTCTTGACTTCCTACTTTTGCATTTCAGTCTGCTATGATGAAAAGGACATTGGTTTAGTAGGGCTGCTATAAGAAAATACCACCAACTTAATGGCTTAAACAACAAACGCAGGATCAGTTCAGTTCAGTCACTCAGTCCCGTCCGACTCTTTGCGACCCCATGAATCGCAGCACTCCAGGCCTCCCTGTCCATCATCAACTCCCGGAGTTCACTCAGACTCACGCCCATCGAGTCAGTGATGCCATCCAGCCATCTCATCATCTGTCGTCCCCTTCTCCTCCTGCCCCCAATCCCTCCCAGCATCAGAGNCTTCCACTGTATAATCATAAGGGATTTGATTTAGGTCATACCTGAATGGTCTAGTGGTTTCCCCTACTAATTACAATTACTCTTACAATTAGTAATTATAATTACTAATTACTTAACTAATTACAACGGCAATGACTATTTACAAATAAGTTCACATTCTGATGTACTAGGGCTTACAATTTCAACACATGAATTTGGGGTGATGGTGGGGGACACAGTTTAACCTATAGCAGCATCTCTGAATAAAGTTTTATAGTTTTTCTACATAGGTCTTTACATTCTTTATTCTGTCGTGTTTGTGTCAGTTACCAATTTATTACCTCTCAGCTTAGAATATATCCTTCAATATGTGGTCTGAAAATGTACTTCCTTTAAGCATGTCTGCTTTTAAGTACACATGATGTTAAACTTTCTCAGTAGATGGCAGTAGAGGGACATTGAAACAGAGGCTTTCCTTCAATTTCCAGCTGTGGCAGGGTGAGTTCATGGTGTAGGTGTGAGTCAGTTTAGTAGGCAGCTGCCTCAGCCACAGGCCTAGAACTCAGGGTCCCTCAATAACCTTGCAGCCCTTGTCTGGCAGTAATCTGTCCACGGAACCTCTCAACACAGAAACCAGAACACCTAAGAGTCTCTACCCCAGAATGATTGTTACTAGCAAGGTTACTCAAAGTCCTCCCTCCTGTGCCTGTTTCCCTGAAGGCTACTCACCCACACCAGTGTTCTGATTTTTCTGCAGAACCTATCACAAGCCTGTCTGTGGCCTGGAGGGTCCCATCCTCTCTACTCACCCACTGTACATCCAAGTCATCAGTTTACTGATTACCGTCTCCCTGCCTATGCTCCAGAGGGTTGGATTGCCTTCTACTTGTCCAGAGACTGTAGACGAGAACCAGCCTGGCTAAATCAACCAATTTCTCTTCTATATAGTGTACTGAACTCTCAGCCCTAGGATGTCATACAGAGTTTCTTTATATCTTATAGTTATTCTTTTGTCATAGCTAATAAGAGTTTATATCAAATTTATACTTTTTCCTGCCATATGGGATGCTTTTCCTGATTAGATCCATTCTGATACAGTACTTTATGCTTCTGATGAAATTAATGTTCCTACATTTTAATTTTATTCATTCTCTATCACTCATTCACAGATATCTAGGGCTGCAAATTATATATAGTGTGTGTGTGTGTGTGTGTATATATATATATATATATTCCAGTATCCACAGTTTAGTCTATAGATTATTTTGAGTTTTGTAGTTCATAATCCTGCCACCTTTCAATAATGACAGATTTATCTCTCCATTCATAATGCTTATACTTTTTATTTTTGCCTTACTGAGAGAATTAAGGTCTCCAATAGCATTGTTAAGTGGAACTACTTCTTTATTTCACTCTTTTAGTAACATGTTTATTGTAGGGATTTAAAGGTAAATTTTATTCGGTTGAGAAAGTTTCTTTCTATTCTTAAATGTCTGAAAAAATATTATGAATGCAGCTTGACATTTGTCAGACACCTTCTATTGCATGTATATGATTTCCATGCTCTATTCTGTTAATATGATAGATTATAATAATTTATTTCCAACCTTGGTCTTGATGTATCACTTTGTTTATACTCGCTGAATTTACTTGATAATATTTTCTTAATAATTTTTCATCTATTTTCATGAATGTGCTTCATCACTATTCTTCTTCATTTATACCTTTGTAGTTATNCACTTTGTTTATACTCGCTGAATTTATTTGATAATATTTTCTTAATAATTTTTCATCTATTTTCATGAATGTGCTTCATCACTATTCTTCTTCATTTATACCTTTGTAGTTATTTATTGTAATAATTATATATTGTAATATTTACGATGAAAATCATTACCACATAATATGAATTAGGAAATGTTCCTTCTCACCTATGTTCCGTGGAAGGTTTTATAGAAGACTGGGGTATTTTTTCCTTTAATATTTGGTATGCCTAGAATATTTTATTTTTGCTTTATTATGAAAAGTTTTTTAATATGCATTCATTTACTTTAATGATTATAATCTATTCATGATTTCTGTATCTTCTTGAATCAAGCTTGTTAAGCTATATTTTTCAAATATATATTAATTGATTTAAATATTCACAGAGGTTATCATAAAATTTTGTATATTTTCTCATGTTTAAGTTATTGTTTTGATATCATATAGAAAAATGAGAATGAAATATAGATATATATATAAAAATGAATACTTGTGGATTATCACTAAGGTCAATAAATAAAACATTGCCAACCTTCTTGTAGTCCCCGTGTGTCTTTTTCTTGCTGCAGTATCACCCTCACTCCTTGAAGTATCCACTATTCTTTTTTATTAATTTCTTCATTGCTTTGTAATTTTTCCTACATATTCATATCTCTGAAACAGTACAGTTTCACTTTCTATGTTTCTTGCTGCTGCTGCTGCTAAGTCGCTTCAATCATGTCCGACTCTGTGTGACCCCATAGATGGCAGCCCACCAGGCTCCCCTGTCCCTGGGATTCTCCAGGCAAGAACACTGGAGTGGGTTGCCATTTCCTTCTCCAAGTTATTTAGATCTATATTAAAAAATCAGAAGGTATGTGTAATTTGTGTTTGGCTCTACTTACCCAGCATTATATTTGTGAAAGCCACTCATGTTATTGTTGCATAATATTCCATTATATTAACATACCAAAGTGTATTTGTGTAACCCACTGTTAATGGACATTTGGGATTTTCCAATTTTTAGCTATCAGGGAAAATGCTATTAATATTTATGTCTGTGTATCCATCTGCACAGATGCATACTTTTCTGTCAGGTACATATCTAGAAATGAAATTAGTGAGTCATAGAAGAGTAACAGTGTGTCATAACCTCAACTCTGCTAGACAATGTTTTTCAAAGTGGTTGTATTCTTTTACACTCCACAATACATAAAAGTTCTTGGTTCTCCACACTGGTGACAATACTTAGTATTGTGAGATATTTTCATTTTAAGCAGATAGATTTTTTTAAACTGTGTTTTATATTTGCTTTTTCCAGTGGGGTCTGGATCAATATGGAGGAGTGGGAAGGGCTTGAGCTCATCTCCTCGCACAGGCACACCAGTATTATAACTACTTACAAAGCAACTATCTCTGAGAATAATCTGAAGACTAGCAGAGAAGATTCTTCACAATTAAAAATACAAAGAAGTACCACAACAAAATGGGTAGGATGGGCACAGATGTGTTCTAGTCAGGAACCATACCCCCAGTGCAGCAACCCACAGGCAGGAGGAAAATCACAACCATGCATGTCCTCCCCAAAGCAAGGAATCTGATCCCCACTTCTTGCTCCCAAACCCAGGGGACCCACACCATGAAGATGAGCCCTCAAAATATCTGACACTGAAAACCAGCAGGACATGTTCATGAGGGTCTTTGGGTTATAGGAAGCTAAGACTCCACTCTTAAATGGAGTGCACAAAAACTCACTCACTCTGAGTCACAGTGTAGAGATAGCAGTTTGAAAGGTGCCAAGATCAGATCTACTTGCTGATCTTGGAGAGCCTCTAAAAAGAGACAAGGGGCAGTTGGGATTCCCCTTGGAGACATAAATGCTGTCAGCAGCCATTTTTGTGATCTTCTCTGTGCTGAGACTGGTGCTGGTGAATTTTGGAATCCTCCTTCTCGCCTGTTAGTGCTGGAGGCATGCCATACACACCAGCATGTATACAGCAGCTGCACACCATTGGGCAATACCGTCAGCTGTGCCCACAGGAGTTGCATGCTGCTGGGCCATGAAGCCAGCTGCACTGGCGTCTGCCACACCAAATAGTGCACTCACAGCAGTTTCTCAGTATAGGGTATCACAGCCAACCACCCAGAGGCCTGCCCAGCATACCACCATGCCAGCAGTAGTAGCATGACACTTGCTTCACAGCAAGCCATGCTGGGGGCCTGCTCCACATACCAGTGTGCTTGGAGCAGTTGCCAAGATTCACAGCCAGTTGCATTGGCGGTCTATCCTGACCACCAGAAAGCTTGCAGCAGTTTCATGCTGGTGGATCTCATGGACAGCTATGCTGAAACCCTGCCTTGCCCACCAGTGTGCACGTAGCAAACCGCCTTGCCACAACAGAAAAGCACGCATAACCCATGTAGGGAACAATCTTGAAGTGTTTGGCTCTGGTAGTCAGAGAGGAGCATGTTGCTGGGCCCCATAGGATATCTCCTACAAAAGGTCACTTATCCAAGAAGGAGATTAATGAAACTACCTAACAAAGAAATAAACACAGAAAATTAGGCAAAATAATACAAAATATCAGAAAAAGAACTAAATGAAATGGAGATAAGCAATATACCCAATATAGAGTTCTAGAGTATGATCATAAAGATGCTCACCAAACTTGGGAGAAAAATGGATGAGCATAGCGAGAACTTTAGCAAATAGGTGGAATATTAAAAAAAAATCAGAGTTGAAGAATACAATAACTGAAATTTAAAATTCACTAGAAGAAATCAACAGTAGATTAGATGATATAGAGATCAATGATCTGGAAGACAAGAATATTGAAATTACACAAGCTGGAAAGAAAAAAGTAAGAAAAAATGAACATAGTTTGAGGGACTTCTGGGACAATAAGAATACTAATATTTTCATTGTAGGGGGTCCCAGAAGGAAAAGAGAGAGAAAAAGGGCAGAAAACTTAGCTGAAGAATTGATAGCTGGAAATTTCACTAAGCTGCAGAAGGAAACAGATACCTAGGTCCAGGAAGCACAGAAAGTCCTAAACAAGATGAACCCAAAGAAGTCCATAACAAGAAAAATTATAATTAAATTATATAATTAATTTATAATTAAAATTTCAAAAAATAAAAAATGAAGAGAGACTTAAAAGCAGCAAGAGAAAAAAACTAGTTACATACAAGGGAACTCTGAGATCATCAGCTGACTTTTCAGTAAAAACTCTACAGGTCAAAAGGGCATGGCATGATATATTTAAAGTGTTAAAAGAAAAAATCCTACAACAAAGACTATTCCATTTGGCAAGGTTGTCAATCAGAACTGAAGGCAACAAAGAGATTTACAGACAAACAAAAGCTAAAGGAGTTTATCAACACTAAACCTGTCTTACAAGAAATGTTAAAGGGGCTTGTTTAAGAGGAAGAAAAAAGGCCATAACAAGAAATATGAAAATTATGAAAGGAAAAAATCTCATTGGTAAATGCAAATGTATAATAAAGGTAGTAGATCAATCACTTGATTAAAAGATTAAAGTTAGTATGAACATTAAAAGACAAAAAGTAGTAAAAAAAATCATCTATGTCTACAATAAGTAGTTAAGGGATAAAAAATTGTAAAATATGACATATAAAACATGGGGGAATTAAAAATGTAAAACTTTTAGAATGCATTGGACTTAAGAGATCATCAACTTAAAATGCTCAACTACATATGCAGATTGTTATATATGAGTCTCATATTAACCACAAACCAAAAATCTATAATAGATCCACAAAAAGTAAAGAAAAAGAAATCCAAATGTAACACTAAAAATAGTCATCAAATTACAAGAAAGGAGAGCAAGAGACAGAGAAGAACTATAAAACAACCAGAAAAGAATTAACAAAATGGCAGTAAGTATATACTTATCAATAATTTTTAAAAGTAAATGGATTAAATGTACCAATCAAGGTACCTAGGGTGGCTGAGGGATTAAAAAAATAAGACCTATTTATATACTGGCTACAAGAGACTCACCTCAGATAATGGAGAGATGGAAAAAGATACTCCATGTAATGGAGTAGCAATTCTTATACAAAACACACTTTTAAATAGCTATAACAAGATAATAAGAATGATAAAGGGGTCAATTGAACAAGAGGATATAACATTTATAAATATCTATGCTCCCAGTATAGAAGCACATAAACACATAAAGCAAATATTAACACAGAGGAAGAAATAAACAGTAACAAACACAATAGTAGGAAGACATTTTACCACTCCACTTGCATCAATGGTTAGATCATCCAGACAGAAAACAAGGAAACATTGGTTTTAAATGCTACTTTAAACTTATGTCAATAGTTAGACCATCCAGACAGAAAATCAATGAGGAAACATTGGTCTTAAATGATAATTTAGACCAGATTCACTTAATAGATATATACAGAACATTCCATCCAACAGTATCGGAATACACATTCTATCTAAGTGCACCTGAAACAGTCTCCAAAATACATCATATGCTAGGTCACAAGAAAGTCTCAATAACTTTAAAAAGATTGAAATCATATCAAGTATTCTTTCCAACCACAATTGTATGCAACTATAAATCAATTACAATAATAAAACTGGAAAAAACACAACATATGGACGCTAAACAACATGGTACCAAACAACCAGGTGGTCAACAAAGAAATAAAAAAGGAAATAAAAAATTACCTTGAGACAAATTGATGTAAACAAAGTTATCAAAATCTATAGGACACTGCAAGAGCAGTTGTAATAGGGAAATTTATAATGATACAAGCTCACCTCAGTAAAGAAGAAAAACCACAAATAAATAATCTAATATTGTACCCAAAGGAACTAGAAAATAAAGAAAAAATAAAGGCCAATGTGACTAGAAGGAAGGAAGTAATAAAGACCAGTGTGAAAATAAATGAAATAGAGACTTTAAAATACCAACAGAAAAGATCACTGAAACTAAGAGTTGGTTCTTTGAAAAGATAAACATAACTGATAGCTGTTAAGCCAGACACATCAAGAAAAAAAGAGAGCAAAAATAACTAAAATTGGAAACAAAAAAGAAGTTACAATCAACAAAACAGAAATGTAAAAGGATCACAAGAGATTAATATAAACAACTATATGAAAGCACACTGGACAACCTAGAAGAAATGTATAATTTTATAGAAAATGTACAAATTTATAAGACTGAGTCAGGAAGAAATAGAAAATTTGAATAGACTTTACCAGTAGTGGGACTGAATCAATAATAATAATAATAAGCCACTCACAACAAACACCCAGGAACAGACAGCTTCACAGGTGAATTCTGCACAACATTTAAAGAGGAATTACTACCTATCCTCCTGAAGCTATTCTAAAAAATTAGAGAGGAAAGTGGAGAAGGCAATGGCAACCCATTCCAGTACTCTTGCCTGGAAAATCCCATGGATGGAGGAGCCTGGTAGGCCGCACACCATGGGGTCGTGAAGAATCGGATGCGACCAAATGACTTCACTTTCACTTTTCACTTTCATGCAGTGGAGAAGGAAATGGCAACCCACTCCAGTATTCTTGCCTGGAGAATCCCAGGGACGACGGAGTCTGGTGGGCTGCCATCTATGGGGTCACACAGAGTTGGACATGACTGAAGTGACTTAACAGCATCAGCAGAAAGGAAAGATCACTCCCTAATTTGTTTATGAGGCCAACATTGCCCTGATACCAAAACTAGAAAAAGACACTACCACTAAAAAATTTTCAGACTAATATCCATGATGAATATATATGCAAATCTTCAACAAAATACAAGCCAAATACAAAAATAAAATGATCATACACCATGATCAAATGGGATTCATCCCAGGGATGCAGGAGTAGTTCAATCAGTGTGATCCCCAAATCAATCAACATGATTTTCCATGTTAACAAGACATATATAAAAGAGGAAAAAAAACTCATTATCATCTCAGTCAGTGCAGGAAAAGCACTGGAAAAAATACAACATCCATTTTTTATAAAAACTCTCAACAAAGTGGATGTGGAGGGAACATACCTCAACATAAAAAGGGCATATATGACAAATCCACACCTAACATATTCAACTAAGAAAAGCTGAAAGAGCAGCAATAATACAAGGATGCTCACTTTCATCACTTCTATCCAAAATAGTATTGGAAACCCTAGCCACAATAATCAAACAAGGTGAAAATAGATAAGGAATCCAAACTAGAAGCAGTAGCAGACTTTATTTTCTTGGGCTCAAAATCACTGTGGACAATGACTGCAGGCATAAAATTTAAAAATGCTTGGTCCTTGGAAGGAAAGCTATGGCAAACTTAGAGAGCATATTAAAAAGCAGATACAGCTCTTTGCCAACAAAGTTCCATATAGTCAAAGCTATGGTTTTTCCAGTTATGTACAGCTGTGAGAGTTGGGCCATAAAGAAGTCTGAGTGCCCAAGAATTGATGCTTTCGAATTGTGGTGCTGGAGAAGACTCTTGAGAATCCCTTGGACTGCAAGGAGATCAAACCAGTAGACACACACACACACACACACACACGTATGTATACACTGAAGAATATTATTCAGCCATAGAAAAGAAGTAATCTTGCCATTTGTGGCAAAATCAAGGGACTTGCAGGGTATATTGCTAAATGAAATAGGTCAGAAGAAAACAAATACCACATGATTTCTCTAATATGTGAAATCTAAGGCAATGGCACCCCACTCCAGTACTCTTGCCTGGAAAATCCCATGGATGGAGGAGCCTGGTGGGCTGCAGTCCATGGGGTCACGAAGAGTCGGACACGATTGAGTGTCTTCAATTTCACTTTTCACTTTCATTCATTGGAGGAGGCAATGGCAACCCACTCCAGTGTTCTTTCCTGGAGAATCCCAGGGACGGAGGAGACTGGTGGGCTGCTGTCTATGGGGTCTCACAGAGTCGGACACGACTGAAGCAACTTAACAGCAGTGAAATCTAAAAAACAAAACAAATGAACAAACAAAACAAAACAGACCCATAGATACCAAATTGATACTCATAGATACTCATAGAGACCAAATTGTTGTTTGCAAGGGGAAGGGGAGAACAGATAAGAGTTGAAGGGGATTAACAGGTGCAAACTTCCAGCTCTGTCACAGTGATATAATGTATACATAGGAATATTGTTAATAATATTGTAACAAATTTATATGGTTGCATATAATAATTGGATTTATTATGGTGATCATTTTATAATGTATAAAAATATTGAATCAGTGTATCATACATCTAATATAAAATTATTTGTCAATTAAAACTATTTATTTAAAGATTAAAAAACACCTTCCTCTTTCTTGATAAGTTTGGTCACCAGGATGTTGAGTTTGGTGTAGATGTGAACCTCATAATCTGACCCGCTCAGATTGGCCTGTCATTTACTGTCTGGGCTTGCCATATGAGGACTGTAATTTCCTTGTCTGGCACTCTCTCCACACACCAGGAGATGGCATGGAGCAGAAGCTTGGGGTGGGGTAGGGTGGATAGATCAGACATGTAAGGAGGGGCAATAATATCCTAAATAAAAGAGTTCTGAGAGAGTATCCCTCCTCCAACACATCTTTTTGGAAAGTTATATGACTCAACGACATGGAAAGATTATTTCAGGAGATTATTGGTTATCCAAAATTTTAATAGTGATGTGATTGTTACCAGAAAATATTATTTGCCTTTTGCTCCCCAGGAATGACCAAAGAGCAAAACCCAAATTAAAGAAAACAAGATACTGTTATCTGAAGTCAACAACAATCTCCCAAACAGAGCTCTCCTAACTTAACTTACAGAGGTTTTACTTGGAACAGCTTTTATTCTTGAACTTTTATATAAATTACATCTGTTCCTTTGGTTATGCATTCATTCAACATTTATTTATCTCCTGCTATGTACCAGGCAATATTCTAAGTATATATGCTAAGAAAATTGACTAAAAAGTATTCTTGTCTTTAACTCAGTCCCTTTTAACTCAAATATTTTAGGACTCTAGTTAAAAAACCCCACATGGATCTCTTTTACATACCATAGCCTCTCTTACTTTATTTGAGAAATCTATATGTTTATATATTTTGCTTAATCATGGGCTGCATGAATTCTTTTAGTAAAATTGAAAATATGTGTATATGTGTTTGTGTGGAGTTAGAATAAAATCTCAAGAGGTAGAAAGGCCCTTAAAGGTCTTCTGTGCAATCCTACCGAATGAGTATTTTCTTTCTACAAGTCCTTTAGAGTAGGCATTTAACTTTTGCTTGAATACATCTGGTGATGTGAAGCTCATTATCTTAAAGCATTTTGTTGTAGAACACTCTTCTCTTTTATATTATCCTTGCATTTTACAATTAGGATGAAACTACTGATGTGCTTGGTTTTGATCTGGAAATGAGGAAAGTGAGTATAGCTTATGTGATCTAGAGATGAAAAGGGTACAAGAGAGTTTCAAGAAATGAAAGGAGTACTTGGGAGGAAGACCTTGAAAGTCATAAAAATAACTGGACCCATGGGGAAGCTGCTAGAGCCTAGAGGAGGTTCCCTGGGTTTCAGAAATTCAGTTGGCTGACAGGGATGTCAGTGTGGCTGCAGCAGACAGAGAAGGGCAGCAGACAGAGGGAGATGACATCAGAAAGGGAGATGGTCAGGATCATACAGCCCTGTTTGGATTTTACTCTTTAAGTTTAGTGGGAAGCATTGGGTGTTTTTAAGCAGGGAAACTATTATTTTTGCCTTTTTTTACACATTCCCATGGGATTTATTTTATAACTGGATGTTTGTACCTTTTGATCCTCCCCTCCTTGTCTTGCTTTTAAAACACCACAGTTCTAGCTGTGCAATTCTTTCAGCGTACCCCCTGCTTTGTCACTTTATACCTCACTCCAGAAAACCTAAACTATTAATAACCCCTTGACTATACCAGACAGAGGAAGCATATCATGTTTCCCTGCACTTATATGCATACCCACTTCTCTTTTCCTACAGTTCCTTCCTCCCTGCTCTTGTCCATCTGGCAAATGATTTTCAAACAGTTATCTCACTCTTCTGTCTTAGTTTCCTCAAATTTAAAGTAGGTATCATAATAATACCTAGCTCACGGGATTTGTATAAGCCTTAAATAAGGTAATCCACTTAAGTGCAATCCAGGCTGTGGCTAGAGAGACACATAAACTGTCCTATAGAAGCTGAGAGGAGGGAGGAGCTGATTGCTGGGTTGGTTTGGGAAGGCTTTTTAGAGAGGAAACATCTGAGCTGAGCATGAAATACAGGAATAGTTCTGTTCAAGATAGCTTAACCCAAAACTTAGACATTTGTTTCTTCATTTCCAAGGGGGGGGGGGAAATGCCCGTATTAAAAATGGCTTTTCCTGGATAATCATTCTATTAATTAAATTTCTGGCTTCTCTTTTGTGCATTAGCCGAGTGGCCACCAGGAGGCAGCACAAGGTAATAAAATCATGTATCCCAGAGACACTGCATCCCTTTGCTTATAGTTCTCACATAAATTAGGATGTTCTCAAGTAACTTAATACAGAAACCAGACTGAGCTCTCTAGAATATTCTCAAAATCCTGCTCACCAAGATTAGGCAAGGTGTAACTACACCCAGATCTGTAGAAGCCTATGATGGAACTCAAGGCACTGACATCTACGCTGAAGGGTCTGGTCTAGAAGACCCCTCAGAGCCTACTGGGTACAAGTGGTAGCTTGCAGCAGTTGGACTTTATTTTCTTAGGCTCCAAAAGCACTGCAGACGGTGACTGCAGCCATGAAATTAAAGACACTTGCTTCTTAGAAGGAAAGCTATGACAAACCTTGACAGTATATTAAAAAGCGGAGACATCACTTTGCTGACAAAGGTCCATATAGTCAAAGTGATGATTTTTCCAGTTGTCATGTACGGATGTAGGAGTTTGACCATAAAGAAGGCTGAGCATGCAAGAATTGATGCTTTGGAACTGCGGTGCTGGAGAAGACTCTTGAGAGTCCCTTGGACTGCAAGATCAAACCAGTCAATCCTAAAGGAAGTCAACCCTGAATATCCTTTGGAAGGACTGTTGCTGAAGCTGAAGCTCTAATACTTTGGCCACTTGATGCAAAGAGCCAACTCACTGGAAAATACCTGTTGCTGGGAAAGATTGAGGGTAGAAGGAGAAGATAGTAGCAGAGGATGAGATGGTGAGATAGCATCACTGACTCAATGGCCATGAATCTGAGCAGACTCTGGGAGATAGTGAAGGACAGGGAAGGCTGGCATGCTGCAGTCCATGCAGTCCCAAAGAGTTGGACATGACTTAGTGACTGCACAACAACAACAACAAAGACATGAGGTCATAGACTGTAACTTCGGATAGGCACTCATATTAGAGTCCATTTCTTCTGTAGTAGATGTTTTAATGCACTGTCCAAATCCCTTTCAGGACTCAAGTACTTTTAATCTCCTAGATCCTAGAAGCGGTGCCTGAAGATAGCTTTTTGGGAATTGTCATTCAACTCTACACATGGACATCGCCAGATGGTCAACACAGAAATCAGATTGATTATATTCTTTGCAGCCAAAGATGAAGAAGCTCTATATAGTCAGCAAAAATGAGACTGGGAGCTGACTGTGGCTCAGATCATGAACTCCTTATTGCTAAATTCAGACTTAAATTGAAATGGGGAAAACCACTAGACCATTCAGGTATGATGGAAATCAAATCCCTTATGACTGTACACTGGAAGTGAGAAATAGATTTAAGGGACTAGATATGATAAAGTGCTGGTGAACTATGGACGGAGGTTCACGACATTGTATAGGAGACAGGAATAAAGAACATCCCCAAGAAAAAGAAATGCAAAAAGCCTGTCTGGAGAGGCCTTACAAATAGCTGTGAAAAGAAGAGAATCAAAAAGGAAAGGAGAAAAGGAAAGATATAAGCATCTGAGTGCAGAGTTCCAAAGAATAGCAAGGAGAGATAAGAAAGCCTTCCTCAGTGATCAGTGCAGAGAAATAGAGGAAAACAATAGAATGGGAAAGACTAGAGATCTCTTCGAGAAAATTAGAGATACCAAGGGAACATTTCNAAACATTAGCTAAGCTGCATACTCCAAAGATAATGAGGTAAATGTGAGTAAATTTACATACCAGGGTAAAGTAAAAATGGATCAACTAAAAGAAAAACAGTGTTTATAAAGTACAAAGCTTAATTTTTCCCTCTCCCGCCCTCATGTCTGTTCCTATCTAGGCACTTTATCTGAAGCACCACCGGATGCCCTTGGACTCATCAGAGGGGCTCTGGAGAAGTTTTATGCCTAAATAGAGACAACAATAGTGACCATCTCCACCAAGGGCTCCTCGCCCCAGGCAGCTGACATCTTTATTTCTGGATATAAAGTGCAAATACTTAGGTGCCAATGAGCTTGACTCCCCTGCAGGGTGCCAAATTTGAAATGGAGGATCATAGAAAAAGAGGAAAGCCTTACAGACTGCCTCCAGCTCTGCTGCATGTAGGAAGTAACAGCTTGACAACCTGTTGGAGAAGAAAAAGAAAGCCAAGTTATTTTGTTAGACTATTCAACTTAATTTTTTGTAAGGTTTTGAAGGAGCCACATTTCAATACTGTATTGAGTAGGAGGATATTTCATATGGGAAGACTGGAATGTCTACCTCAAACTGAATTTCCAAAGAGGTAAAATCTTTTTTCTCAAAAGGAAGAGAACGGTGTCAGGCAATAACAAGGGCACTGCAGCATGAAACAAACTCTCCATTTTCAAGCAGAAAATCATGCTTGATCTGCCAACAGAAGGAAAAAAGAACAGGGAAGGAGTAACTGCCTACAATTTGGGAGCTCCTATTTGTTTGCCAGAAACTATGCTAGGCTTCTTATGTATGTTATCATCTATTAGATGAGTTGGGTATTATTTTCATCTCTATTTTACAGAGGCTCAGAAAGGTTTAGTTACTTGCCTGTGGTTACACAGGAAGTGATTCAGCTAGAATTTGGAGTTAGATATGATTTCAACACCTATGTATTTTTCCATTAGACCAAAGGAAAGCAGTACCATTATCTTTATTGAAGAGTGAAAGTCCATTGTGGTTATTGCTTAGGCTCTTGATAGGGCAGTAAAATGGCAGTATTTAGACTGTTATAAGGCTTTGACCTTACACTGTCTGGCTTCAGTCATTGTTGTACTTATTACTTGGCTACATTACCATGGGGAAGTTACCCTACCTTGTTGCACCTTCATTTCCTCATTTGTCAAATGCCTCCTAAGGCTGTTGTGATGATTAGGAGGTATAATATCTGCAAGCATATAATAACTCATACTTGTTATTATTGCTATCGTCCTGCAAGGCCAATGAAATCAGAGAAACCAGGGTTACCTGGTTCTGCCATTGACTAGTTCTGTCATTCTGAACATATCTCTTAACCTTTTTGTTCTTTGGTTATTCATCTATAAAATGGACAAAATAATAGTGTCTACTTTGTTAGGGAGTATCTGAGGATCAAATGAGTTAATACTTTCAAAACTATTAGAATGGTGCCTGGCAGATAGTAAGAATTCAATATTATGAGAATTGTTGTTCAGTCGCTAAGTTGAACATATGATTCTGGAGGCAGTACTTAGGTCTTTTAATCTATGGCACTGTGGCCCATAATAGCACCCTAGTTTGGGCAAAGTATTCATATCTTGAAAAGATAAAATTAGAGGAGGGAACAATTATTTCTCTATTTAATATGGGAGTTTAAACTTAAGAGCGGTCTGAGAGCAGATCTAAAATATGTGTTTTGAAAGCCATCTTTGGAAAAGATAGGAATGGATCCAGTGCAAATAACAAGAGCCATAAATATTGTTGTTCCAATTTTTTTGTGCTGATGACTTCTGTAGATTACATATTTTTTATGAAGAGGAGGCCCTTAGAACATACTTGGAAACCTCACCTCAGGTCTGTTCTGTAGGAAAACAGTGATTAATCTATAGGAATAAAAAGGTACTTCCCTACTCCCATGCTACCATCCCACTCTAACACTTGCCATGTTGTCTGTCACAAGCAAATACAGGAATTTCATGAGATCTGGAAACTGTCATGATGTGACAGTAAGATTAGAGAATGAGCACTGGATGAACAAAGAAAAAGCACTGACATTACTGAGCAATTACTGTCTATCACATCTTTTACATCCATTTACTGTTCAACACAATCCTATGAGATGGGTACTATTTTCCCTCACATTTACTAATGAAGAAGTTGAGGCATGCAGATGTGAAATAATTTGTCTAAGGTCAAAGGGTAAATGCAAGAATAGGGACTGACTTCAAGTTTGACTGACTTCAAAGTCATGCATTTTCTGTGGTAGCATTATGACATCATAATTCAACTCATAGGAGTGCCATCCTAATTCCAACTGAGTGGCTTAGAAACCATTAGACATATCTTTCTCTTGGGTCCTCGGGTTCTTCATCTATACAATGAAGAAGTTAGGCATAGACTTTAATTTCTAAGTGCTCTTTTTTTCCTGATCCCATTTGATTATCACATCATCCTATGAAAGAAACTGGGCAAATATTGTCTTCATTGTATAAATGAAAACTGGAAGTTCAGAGATGTTTTATGTCCTGCATACAGTCATGTAACTAGTTTCTTGGAGTCAGACTGAACCCCATGTTTCTGAATTTCAAGACTGAAGCATCATAGGCCACTGGTCAAAATCATGTGACACTCTATTTCTTCTCATTATGGGAAAATTCCCCATTCCTATAGACCAGGGCTCCCATGAATAAAATGTTTGCATGTTATAGTATGATCTGAAATCCTTGCATATTTTCTCTGAATAAGTCATCAGTTAGAGCTTTGTTTTTGTTCTTCCAGAGATAGAATAACCCATTACTCATACCTTTTCCAAAGGGTTTTGATGGGAACAAGTGATGTTTAAAATGCAAGAGTCTACCATATATACTAGATTCTGGACATTATTTCTGCAGTTACTAAGCTTGCTTGATAATCATAATCCCTAGGGAACTTGTTAAAAACACAGATTCCTCCAAGCCACTGAGAGCTGCTGATTTGAAATAAGACTATGATTTTTTAATAAGCTCCCTCATACAATGGATCTTCACCATAAGCTAGGGCTGTTTTTTAATCAGTATGGCTGACTAGTTGGTTTGGGGGCAGAAAGTTTCTGATTTGTCAGAGCACATGCCATACCATTTATTAAATTTTCTGAACACAATCAGCAAGGTAGGGGTCAATATGTTCATCTGAGGTACTAAGAGGAACTTAGAGTCCCAGGAGGCTCAATAGCTTGCAGAGATATTAAGCAGGTTGGGATGAGGAAGAGCCGAAGGCATAGCATGTTCATGTTTTTTTGACTGCAGTAATTTTTTTTGGTCACTGTCAAAGACAACAGACCATGGAGTATGTATCAGTCAGGGTTCTCCAGAGAAACAAGATCGATAGAAAACATATAAAGAGATTTATTTTAAGAAATTGGCTCATGTGATAATGGGGGCTGGCAATTTCACAATATGTAGGCTAATAGGCTAAAAACTCAGGCAGGATTTCTATGTTACCTCTTAGGAAGAATTCTTCCTTTCCTGGGAAACTTCAGTTTTTGCTTGTAGAGCTTGGATCAGCACACTATTAAGGGTAATTTTTAAGGGTAATTTATTTTATTTAAAGTCAACTGATTTACTTGAGAAAGAAGAAAAGGTTTAGACATCTTGCTCCCTGATTTCAAACTTTATTACAAGCTATAGTAATCAAAACAATATGATATAAGCATAAAAATAAACATATAGATCAACTGAATAGAATAGAGGACTCAGAAATAAACCCATGCATATATGGTCAATTAATTTATGACAAAAGGTCCAAGAATATACAGTGGGGAAAGGACAGTCTTTTCAATAAATGGTGTTTGGAAAACTGGATACCACATGCAAAAGAATGGAACTATACCCCTATTTTATATCACACACAAAAATTAACTCAAATAAGTCTTTAAATTTGAATGTAAGATGTGAAACTACAAAACTCCTAGAAGAAAATAAAGATGGTAAACTCCTTGACATTAGTCTTGGATATGACTATGAGAAAAGGCAACCAAAGCAAAAATAAACAAGCTAGTTTGCATCCATAAGAAAAGCTTATCCACAGCAAAGGAAATCATCAACAAAATTAAGACAACCAACTAAATGGGAGAAAATATCTGCAAATCACATATTTATATCTGACAAAGTGTTAATATACAACATATATAAAAAACTCGTACAACTCAATGGCAGAAAAAATAAAAACTCTCAATCCAATTAAAAAGTGAGCACAGGACCTGAATAAACATTTTTCCAAAGAAGACATACAGATGGCCAACAGGCACATAAATAGATGCTCGACATCACTAACCATCAGGGAAATGCAAATCTAAACCACAATGAGATACCACCTCATACCTGTCAGAATGGCTATTATCAAAAAGACAAGAAATAAGTGTTGGCAAGGATGTGGAGAAAAGGGAACATTTGTGCATTGTTAGTGGAAAGATTAAAAGGGGAAGGGAGTTCTGNCATAAATAGATGCTCGACATCACTAACCATCAGGGAAATGCAAATCTAAACCACAATGAGATACCACCTCATACCTGTCAGAATGGCTATTATCAAAAAGACAAGAAATAAGTGTTGGCAAGGATGTGGAGAAAAGGGAACATTTGTGCATTGTTAGTGGAAAGATTAAAAGGGGAAGGGAGTTCTGTACTCCCTCTGAGCACTAGGAATTACCTTTCCTGACCCTCGAGACAGTGCTAGAGGACTTCTGGAGTTCTTTGTCTATGCAATTGTGCCCACTTCTGTGTTTTAGGCTATGTTAAGACTAGGGGATACAAAAGGGGGGAAAGGGTTATAAAAAAGAATAACTCGCTGCTAACAGGGTAATTCTACTTTTGGTATTTTTTGTTTCTTTTTCTTTCTGCTGTTTACAGAGAACTTAAATTGCTGCGGTGTATTCTGTCCTCGTTTTATACTTGTTTTCAGTGCAACAGACAGGGTGAAGCATGCTCACTCCATCTTACCTAGAACCAGAACTCCTGCAATAGATTCTTTACTACTCTCTCTGCTTTCACTCTAGCCCTTCTTACATACCGTTCTCTACACATCAATTGGAATGATCCTTAAAACCCTCAATAAGACTACATCACTCTTCTGTTTAAAAACCTGTACACTGTTAGTAGGAAGGTTAAAAAGAGGAGAGAGTTCTGTACTCCCTCTAAGCAGTAGAAATTACCTTTTCTGATCCTCAAGACAGTACTAGAGGACTTCTGGAGTTTTATGTCTATGCCATTGTGCCCACTTCTGTGTTAAAACTAAAGGGGAAAAAACAATTTAAAAAGGTAAACTCACTGATAAGAGAGTAATTCTACTTCTAGTATTCATTGTTAAAAAAATAAAAATAGAACTACCATATAATCCAGCAGACCCACTCCTGGGCATATACCTGGAGAAAACCATAATTCAAAAAGACACATGTACCCCAATGTTCATTGCAGCACTGGTTACAATAGCCAGGACATGGAAGCAACCTAGATGTCCATCAAGAGACAAATGAATAAAGAAGATGTGGTAGATATATACAATGGAATATTCCTCAGCCATAAAAAGGAACAAAACAGTGCCATTTGCGGAGACATGGATGGACCTAGAGACTGTCATACAAGTGTTTATATGAATATATGAGACCTATACTTTTTGTATAAAGGAAAAAAATCATCATTTTTTGCTCCTTTCTTCTGCCACTGTTTTCCCCCTTCACCTACCAAAGCTATTGTTATTCCCTAATTTAAAGAAAAAGGACAAAATGTGTGCACCTTATTGTACATAAATTTTATCTCATAAGAAACAAGGAACTACAAAATATTGACCTTTAGTTAATTATATGCATTCAATAAAATACTCATATGTAAATAATCTAATTCGTGTATTGGTAAACTATTTTATTTTCCTTTTTCCACACAAATTTCAGCTCTTAGAGGGCAGAAATTCACTTAGTCTTTCTTGTTCACTTCTGTATCCTCCATATGTATAGAGTAGCACTTTACACATAGTAAATTCTTTAGAAATTTGATCAGTTGAATGAACATCTTTTGTATTTTACTTTTAAGCATACATTTAAAACACATAAAGTATTTTTGGTAAAGGCTCTGTTTAGTAGGGCTTAATATTCTGTTATTCACTTTGACAACATCACATCAAGAACTGCTTCGTTGCACTGGGGGCTTTTGCATGAAGTGGTGTGAGAGTCTGCATTCAGCCATTTGTCTGGTATCTACTTTGTTTTGTGCTGGAATGATAATCTTGTCTTTGTTCATCTTGTCATTTTCTCATCCTTTTGTTTAAGACTAGATGTCTTTTCATAAAGCATTTCTTCACTGTGATCATATTGTTTATTAGATTACTTGACTATTTTTATGTTTTGTTGTTGTTCAGTTGCTAAGTTGTGTCCGACTCTGCAACTGCCTGGATTGCAGCACACCAGGCTCCTCTGTCTCCCACTATCTCCCAGAGTTCACTCAAATTCATGTCCATTGAGTCAGTGATACTATCTAACCATCTCATCTTCTACTGCCCTCTTCTCCTTTTGCCTTCAATCTTTCCCAGCATCAGGGTCTTTTCCAGTGAGTGGGCTCTTCGCATCAGGTGGTCAAAGTATTGGAACTTCAGCAATAGTCCTCAGGATTGATTTCCTTTAGGACTGGTTTGTTCTCCTTGCGAGGGACTCTCAAGAGTCTTCTCTAGTACCACAGTTTCTTTGGTGCTCAGCCTTCTTTATGCTTTATTTATTTTCATGCTTACCACTCAACAATATAAACTTTAGAACTGCTCTTTTGTTTTCTGCTGTATCCCTAATTTTCAGAACAGGCACTCTATCGCTGTTTGTTGAATGAATATTTCATATTTAATTTCATAAATTGCCTCATTTGTAAAACAGGGATAGTACTCCTATGTCACTGACGCTTAGGAAGAACAGTAGTGCTATATCATAACATGTATGCTAGAGGGCATGTTAGGTGCCATGACTAGCTAAGGGTCAGGATGTTGCATACCAACTTCCACAGCAAGGCTAATTCAGATCTATGCTTTAGCAAAATTGCAGACTTTAACCTGAAGTTGAACATTGGCATTGCACTTATATATAGTTAAAATCACAAGTGGAAATCCCAAAGTGTTAAGTTTCCTCTCCATAGGAAGACAGTGAGTCCTGTAAAGAATTTTATATGCTGGGAAATAGGGGTGAAATTGATTATGAAACACTTCATTTCTAAAATCAGGGAATTTCAGAACTTGTTCTTGATGCAGTGGGCACTGGGAATGGTTTTAAATTACTGAGCGGGGGTGGGGGACAGTGCAGGGGCAGTGTTATAAAAATGGTGTTTGCTTGAAGACTGCCACCATATCCTGCCTGTCCACCACACCCCACATACATGGTGGAGTGTTTCTCCAGGACCTTGCTTCAGAAGTGTAAGTTCTCCCATCCACTAAACTGGTGTTTCTGTTTGCACGTGAGTGTGTTTTTCATTGCCAAAGGAGATCGAGTTGTTCCACGCTGTTGATTTGGTGGTGCTGTTGGTCAGCAAATGGGAAGAATAGGTAAGTTCTTTGTGGGGCTTTCAATAATTGGCAAAAGCTTCCCAGCAGCTGTCTGTGGGGTGGGGTGGATGAGAGTAGCTGTGAGGGATTTTTTTGTAGCTGTGTTTGTTTGCAAATTTAGAATATCTTGCTATGTTTCATGATATGTAAAATGCAAATAATATACAGGTGTATGTGTTCTAAATCTCCTCTCTTTCACACGTATTCCGTGAGGCTACATTGGCTTGGGTAGCTCTTGGCTTTTCACTCGGTAATTACCTTTCCCAGTATGTTACAGCGAGCTTGGAAAGTACAGATTCAGTGATCCATCCTATTTATTGTCTAATTTAGAAGGACAGTGAAAGCACTCATAGTTACTTTGTGATTTTCCACACTGACAGCTTAGGTAAGATACGGCAAATCCCAAAATAATTCAAAGTTCTTTCAAGTTCTCTGCAGCCTGGCAGAGTGCATGCCTAGAAAGAGAGAACATCCGATCTTAACACTAGACTCTCCAGCAGTCTCTGCTGTCATTCCTCTCCCAAACTAAGAGCCGTAAGGAGACTTCCTTAATCTTCTGCCTCCACCTGAACTGACTTGTCAGGAAGATGGCCACCTTAAGTCTAAGGTCTAGACTTTAAGCAAAGGTATGCTTTGGTAACATCTCTAAAAGACCTCCTGCCTCCAGATCTCTCCCCTACTGTTTTGCCACTGCCTAAACGTTCCAATTGTATAAGCTGATTGCTGTATGACATTACCAAGAACATATGCTAAAATTATTTATAACAAAGATAAAGGTAACTGGTTAATTCTGGAAGGTATCCTTTTTTGTCTATTAAAAAAAATCTATCTTCATGTTTCTTTCCATATCCCAAAGAAATTACAATTTAATTTTAAAATTCCTTCCTTTAGATTCATGCTTTTTGTGTCTACATGACTCCTGGTTTGGAACACAAACTGTTAAGCTATGAGTTAAGCCATTTGAAACCATGGTTATCTTGGGATGCATTAGTGTGGTAGTGTGGACAAAGCCAGGCTTGAGTTCCACATATGTGCATTCAAATCCCTGCTCTACTGGTTAGTAACTGTGTGGTTTGGGGAAAGTCCCTTTAACTTTTGGGCTTCAGTTTCTTGAGGGTGGTGTTACTTAATTCATAGGGTTTTGATTAAGACAGGGAAAGAGAAGAGAGGGTCAGTTTATGTTACTAATATAGAGCTATTGTATAACCAGGTTTAGAGTCTCAAGAATTTTTCTGTAAGAGGTTGATAATGGTGTGAAAAGAACAGAAGAGGTGGGCACAGGCTAGGGGACTTGCCTGTTCTGTTTTAATGTGGTATCATACTTTTTTTTACTCATGTGATATATTTATTGGGGGTAGCTTATGGTGATGTGAAAGCTAAAGCCCTCTAAACTTCCTATAGGTGCTGTCACTGGAGCTTAAGAACAGGCCAATATCAAAAGAGGTCCTGAATTTTCTGACTTCACACTATTACAGAGGGCTGTACCTGTGCTGTGCTTAGTTGTTCAGTTGTATCTGACTCTTTGAGACCCCATGGACTGTAGCCCACCAGGCTCCTCTGTCCATGGGATTCTCCAGGCAAGAGTACTGGAATGAGTAGCCTTCCCTTTCTCCAGGGGATCTTCTCAACTCAGGGATCGTACCCAGGTCTCCCACGTTGCAGGTTGATCTGAGCCACCACGTAAGCCCAAGCAAGCCACTATGAGGCAGATGTTGCCTCTGCAAATAACAATAGCCACAAGCCAATAATAATAATAGCTGGTTTACATAGTGATTATTAATGTGCAAGGTATTGGTTTAAGCACTTTAATTCAGTTTCATCTTTCCAAAACCTCTAAGAGGTAAACACAATTGTTATCTACATTCTATAGATGAAGAAACTATTGGATGACAGGTATATGACAAAGGTAGGAAATCTTTTCTTTTTAAAGACCATTTGGAGGCAGGACTCTGAACTCTCTCTTTGCTTCTAACCTTAGTATTTGCCTTTCCAGGGACAGAGAGAGTGTGGTCCAATATAATAGATGCTGTGTTTTAAATATGGCTGAGTCACTGAGTCAGGAGGTTCCAACCTTGATAAGGAATTTGTTGAGGGGGTAGCAGATTTTGTCTTTAAGGATCAAACCAATGCTATCCCAAAGTTGTCCACTCCCCCAAACACCCCAAAATGGTTAATTTTCTGTGTTAATTTGGTTACACTATGGTGCCCAACTGTTTTTCAAACACTAGTCTAAATATTGTAAAGGTATTTTGTCGATATGATTAATATTTAAAATTGGTTGACTTTTTCACAATTTAAAATTTATTTCTTATTAAAGTATAATTGACATATAGCACTGTATTAGTTTCAGGTATACAGCACGATTCAATATTTGTCTACATTGCAAAATGCTGACCATAATGTCTTTAACACTCTTCAGCATACATAGTTACAATTTTTTTTTATATTGAAGACTTTTAAGACCTACTCTTAGCAACTTTCAAATATGCAATACAGTATTACTAATTATAGTCACTGTAGGGTAAGGGAGTTAGAGAAGACAAGGTTTGGAAAAAGAACGAGACCAGCACTTTACAGGAACAGATCACCTTTAACGAGGCGAGAAGGGGCAGCAGTCAGATTAGTGAGCTGNAATTTAATTTTAAAATTCCTTCCTTTAGATTCATGCTTTTTGTGTCTACATGACTCCTGGTTTGGAACACAAACTGTTAAGCTATGAGTTAAGCCATTTGAAACCATGGTTATCTTGGGATGCATTAGTGTGGTAGTGTGGACAAAGCCAGGCTTGAGTTCCACATATGTGCATTCAAATCCCTGCTCTACTGGTTAGTAACTGTGTGGTTTGGGGAAAGTCCCTTTAACTTTTGGGCTTCAGTTTCTTGAGGGTGGTGTTACTTAATTCATAGGGTTTTGATTAAGACAGGGAAAGAGAAGAGAGGGTCAGTTTATGTTACTAATATAGAGCTATTGTATAACCAGGTTTAGAGTCTCAAGAATTTTTCTGTAAGAGGTTGATAATGGTGTGAAAAGAACAGAAGAGGTGGGCACAGGCTAGGGGACTTGCCTGTTCTGTTTTAATGTGGTATCATACTTTTTTTTACTCATGTGATATATTTATTGGGGGTAGCTTATGGTGATGTGAAAGCTAAAGCCCTCTAAACTTCCTATAGGTGCTGTCACTGGAGCTTAAGAACAGGCCAATATCAAAAGAGGTCCTGAATTTTCTGACTTCACACTATTACAGAGGGCTGTACCTGTGCTGTGCTTAGTTGTTCAGTTGTATCTGACTCTTTGAGACCCCATGGACTGTAGCCCACCAGGCTCCTCTGTCCATGGGATTCTCCAGGCAAGAGTACTGGAATGAGTAGCCTTCCCTTTCTCCAGGGGATCTTCTCAACTCAGGGATCGTACCCAGGTCTCCCACGTTGCAGGTTGATCTGAGCCACCACGTAAGCCCAAGCAAGCCACTATGAGGCAGATGTTGCCTCTGCAAATAACAATAGCCACAAGCCAATAATAATAATAGCTGGTTTACATAGTGATTATTAATGTGCAAGGTATTGGTTTAAGCACTTTAATTCAGTTTCATCTTTCCAAAACCTCTAAGAGGTAAACACAATTGTTATCTACATTCTATAGATGAAGAAACTATTGGATGACAGGTATATGACAAAGGTAGGAAATCTTTTCTTTTTAAAGACCATTTGGAGGCAGGACTCTGAACTCTCTCTTTGCTTCTAACCTTAGTATTTGCCTTTCCAGGGACAGAGAGAGTGTGGTCCAATATAATAGATGCTGTGTTTTAAATATGGCTGAGTCACTGAGTCAGGAGGTTCCAACCTTGATAAGGAATTTGTTGAGGGGGTAGCAGATTTTGTCTTTAAGGATCAAACCAATGCTATCCCAAAGTTGTCCACTCCCCCAAACACCCCAAAATGGTTAATTTTCTGTGTTAATTTGGTTACACTATGGTGCCCAACTGTTTTTCAAACACTAGTCTAAATATTGTAAAGGTATTTTGTCGATATGATTAATATTTAAAATTGGTTGACTTTTTCACAATTTAAAATTTATTTCTTATTAAAGTATAATTGACATATAGCACTGTATTAGTTTCAGGTATACAGCACGATTCAATATTTGTCTACATTGCAAAATGCTGACCATAATGTCTTTAACACTCTTCAGCATACATAGTTACAATTTTTTTTTATATTGAAGACTTTTAAGACCTACTCTTAGCAACTTTCAAATATGCAATACAGTATTACTAATTATAGTCACTGTAGGGTAAGGGAGTTAGAGAAGACAAGGTTTGGAAAAAGAACGAGACCAGCACTTTACAGGAACAGATCACCTTTAACGAGGCGAGAAGGGGCAGCAGTCAGATTAGTGAGCTGCTGCACTAACCCAAGAAAAGAGCAAGTTTATCTAGGCATATATGTGGAACTCTACTATCTTAAGGGGGCCTCTTCTTCTCCAAGGTTGTTCAGAGTAGTTATCTCTCAAATGGCTGGGGCAAGGAACTCTGGAGATGGGCCAGAGGCTGGACCAGCTGGGAGTTGGGCTTAATCAGCCTTAGGTGAAGTAAGGTGAAATTGCTCATTTGTGTTCGACTCTTTGTGATCCCACGGACAGTAGCCTACCAGGCTCTTCCATCCATGGGATTTTCCAGGCAAGAGTACTAGAGTGGGTTGCCATTTCCTTCTCCAGAGGATCTTCCCAACCCAGGGATCAAACCCAGGTCTCCGGCATTGTAGGCAGACGCTTTACCATATGAGCCACCAGGGAAGTCTAGTCAACCTTAATGTCCATTTTTTTTCCTTTGGGTGAGAGAGTTCTCTGTTTTGCATAGAATGGTGGGGAGGACCCGAAGGGGCGTTTTAACTCCAGGCTATTTTGAGCCATGTAACTTTCCTTCAGTCACTATGATTTTGACCCTCCTGTTCATTTGTTTTGTGCCTCTCCCCTTGGCACCCACCAATCACCAATCTGTTTTCTATGTCTATAAGCTTAAGTTTTGTTGTTGGTTGGTTGGTTTTGTTTTTAGATTCCACATATAAGTGAGATCATATGGTAGTTGTCTTTCTGACTTCACTTAGTATGATAATCTCTAGTTGCATCCATGTTGCTGCAAATGGCATTATTTCATTCTTTTTTATGGCTGAGTAATGTTCCATTGTGTATATGCGCCACATCATTTTTATCCATTCATCTGTCATGGACACTTAGCTCTTGCTTGCAGTAATTGGTTTCACATGCTATGGTCTAGCACAGGCAATCCCAACGTGTTTGTCATGAAGATTCTATAGAATGTAGTCATCCTAGCCACTACCTGGAGATGATTGGTAGATACATGGCATTTAAGGGTTTTGCCACAGCCTCACTTTCAGCTTCAAAAACATTATCTTCAGTTGGGTGAGTAGGGTCTGAAAAAAAGGAAAAAGTAGAATCAATCGGGTGCTCATCTCCCAAGCCTTAGCACTATGAAGTTCTATCAGACTTATCAGTTGAGTTGCCAGCAGCAGAAGTAGTAGCAAAATATATTAGGATTCCAATAAGGTATAATATGCATGTAGTGCCAGAAAATAATCCTGGCAGATTTTAGCTGGGGTTTTGTCATTTCTATGAGAAATGGTACAGTTACACTAAGCTTCCTTATGATCTATACCCCATCCCTCCACACCCACTCTTGAGATTGCTCCTCCTACTTAATTGACATTGTACAAGTATTTGACACATTTCTGCTGTGTGGAAATCCCTTTGCTTCTGCCTCTCTGACCCAAACCCCCTGCCACCTTGCTTCCTCTGATATTTTTTTGTTGGCAGTCCCAGGGCAAGATTAAAGCATTAGGTTTAAGGTCTAGCACTAGGTTTAAGCTTGCTGACCATAAAAGCATTAACATCTACAAAGAGGAGAAAGAGATAAAAGCATTTGATTTCCCTGTGTAGGGACATCATCTTTCTCCACATCACCTCTACTTGCAAATGAATTCTAGCAATGAACTATAGTCACAAATGAGATTGCAAATGGAATAGATGGATGGATGGATTTAAATGTATGTATGTGAAGGGTGGGGTAGATATGTAGATATGCAGAAAGGCATAAAAGTATATAAACACTCTGGTTTCTAAGTCTATTTAAAGCTGTATAGAATGATTAGAAATAGATTATCTGGGGAATTTCATACCTGTTGAACAAATGAATGAGTAGAGAAGATTGGGATCTATGGGGAAAATCACAGTGAAATAGGGCTAATATAACAGCACTTCGGCAATGGTTCAGCAAGGACCTCCAGAAACCCACTCAATAAAATCAATAAGAACATTGGCAAAAAAAAATTATTAAAGGTCAATTTTGGGAGAATTCCCTGGCAATCCAATGGTTAGGATTCCACGCTTTCAGTGCTGAGGGAATGGATTCCATCCCTGGTTGGATCCTGTGGCAAAGCTCCCCTCTAAAAACTCAACTTTTTCAGAATGGTAGAATTAGCCAAAGGCTTGCAACAATCCAAAAAGCAATTATTCAAGAAAAATGACTATTATCCCACGAGAATGGTGAGCTGTGTGGCATTTTAACTTATTCTGTTCTAATCCCTGTCTCATTGCCTCCACAGCAGTTTTGAAAAATAACCTGATAATACCAGTAATTGTGAAAATTTGTAGCCTAGAAGCCACTGGAGGGGGAAGGTTGGGTTTGAGGTCCTCAAAAAGCCCCATTCCCAGAGATATGTTACAATTTGACCTATCTGAAAGTTCTTGGAAACACCCATGCATATGACTCATCATTATTTGCTGTGGCTCAGAGCTCACTGCACACAAAAAGCCTTTTTTGTTTGTTTTAATAAGCTTTCTTTTTTTAAGAGCAGTTTTGGGTTTAGAGAAAAACAGGAGGAAGTACAGACTTTCCATATACTACCTTTCCTTCCTCTCCTAATAATAGCTTATTATTAATAGCTTATATTATTGTGGCACACTTGTTAACAGCTGACGAACCAATACTGACACATCATTATTAATGAAAGTCCATAGTTTACTGGAATTTCACTCTTTCAGCTGTATATTACATGGGTATTTTGACAAAAACATAGTGCCATGTATCTACCATTACATGCAGAGGCATCTCACTGTCCTAAAAGTCCCCTATCTTCCATGTATTCATTCCCCACTCCCCTCCTTCTGAACTGGTAGCAGTTGCTAACCTTTTTACTGTCTCTATAGTTTTGCCTTTTCCTGAATGTCATATGAATGGAATAGAGCTTTTTCAGACTGGCTTCCCTTTTCAGACTGGCTCAGCTGGTAAAGAATCTGCCTGTAGTGCAGGAGACCTGGGTTTGATCCCTGGGTTGGGAAGATCCCCTGGAGAAGGGAACGGCTACCCACTCCAGTATTCTGGCCTGGAGAATTCCATGGACTGTATAGTACATGGGGTTGCAAAGAGTCTGACATGACTGAGCAACTTTCACTTTTACTTTCTTTCACTTTACTTATCAATATGCATTTAAGATTCCTCCATGTCTTTTTATGGCTTCATAGCTCATTTGTTTTCATTGCTAAATAACATTATATTATATACATGTACTAATTTGTTTATCCTATTTACACATTAAAGGACATCTTGGTGGCTTCCATGTTTTGGCAATTAGGAAGGAATAAATGGCACCCCACTCCAGTACTCTTGCCTGGAAAATCCCATGGATGGAGAAGCCTGGTAGGCTGCAGTCCATGGGGTCGCAAAGAGTCGGACACGACTGAATGACTTCCCTTTCACTTTTCACTTTCATGCATTGGAGAAGGAAATGGCAACCCACTCCAGTGTTCTTGCCTGGAGAGTCCCAGGGGCAGGGGAGCTTGGTGGGCTGCTGTCTATGGGGTTGCACAGAGTTGGACACGACTGAATTGACTTAGCAGCAGCAAAGCTGCTATAAAAAGTCACGTGCTTGTTTTTGTGTGGACATAACTTTTCAACTTAAAATCATGCATGCTAGGTTTCCACATTATGTGAACCAAAAACTTCCCATGTCCAAGCTGGGTTTAGAAAAGGAAGAGGAACTAGAGTCCAAACTGCCAACATTTGCTGAATTATAGAGAAAGCAAGAGAATTTCAGAAAAACATTTATCTCGATTTCATTAACTACACTAAAGCCTTTGACTGTGTGGATCATGACAAACTGTGGAAAGCTCTTAGAGAGATGGGAATACCAGACCATCTTACCTATCCTGCAAGAAACCTGTATGCAGGTCAAGGAGCAACAGTTAGAACCCTGTATGGAACAATTGATTGGTTCAAGATCAAGAAAGGAGTATGACAGGGCAGTCTTCTGTCACCCTGTTTGTTTAACCCATATGCTGAGCACATCATGAGAAATGCTGGGCTGGATGAGTTAAAAGCTAGAATTGAAATAGGTGGGAGAAACATCAAAAACCTCAGATATGTGGATAATACCACTCTAATGGCAGAAAGTGAAGAGGAAATAAAGAACCACTTGATAGGGGTAAAGAAGGAGAGTGGAAGAGTGGCTTAAGACTAAATATTAAAAAAACTAAGATCATGGCATCTGACCCCATTACTGCATGGAGAAAGAAGAGTAAATGGTGGAAGAGGTGACAGGTGACAGATTTCCTCTTCTTGGGCTCCAAAATCACTGCAGATGGTGACTGCAGCCATGAAATCAGAAGACGATTGCTTTTGGCAGGAAAGTGATGATGAATCTAGACAGTATGTTGAAAAGCAGAGACATTACTCTGCCGAAAAAGGTCTGTATAGTCAAGGCTATGGTCTGTCCAGTGATCACATACTGTTGTGAGAGCTGGAGTGCAAAGAAGGAAGAACACCAAAGAACTGATGCTTTCGAACTGTGTGGTGCTAGGGAAGACTCCGGAAAGTCCCTTGGACAGCAAGGAGGTCAGCCCTGAATATTCACTGGAAGCACTGATGCTGAAGCTGAATGAAGGTCCAGTATTTTGATCATCTGGTGTGAGCAGACAACTCATTGGAAAAGTCCCTGATGCTGGGAAAGATTGAGGGCAGAAGGAGAAGAGGGCATCAGAGGATGAGATGGCTGGATGCCATCACCGATGCAATGAATATGAACTTGGGCAAACTCCGGGAGATGGTGAGGGACAGAGAGGCCTGGCATGCTGCAGTCCATAGGGTTGCAAAGAGTTGGGCACAACTGGGTGACTGAACAACAACTTTTCAACTCATTTTATTTTTCAATTAATTTTTATTGGAGTATAGTTGCTTTACAACTTTGTGTTAGTTTCCACTGATATTCCCTCTTTTTTAGATTTCTTTCCCATTTGGACCACCAAAGAGCACTGAGGAGAGCTCCCTGTGCCATGTAGTAGGTTCTCACTAGTTATCTATTTTATACATAATATCTATAGTGTATGTATGTCACTTCCAGTCTCCCGATTCATCCCACCTCCCCTTTCCCACCTTGGTGTCCATATATTTGTTCTTTTTGTCTCTGTCTCTATTTCTGTTTTGCAAACAAGATCATCTATACCATTTTTTTAGACTCCACATATATGCATTAATATATGATATTTGTTTTCGGACATTACTCTGTAGAACAGTCTCTAGGTCTATCCATGTCTTTATAAAATGATCCAGTTTCATTCCTATGGCTGAAAAATATTCCATTGTGTATATATACCACATCTTCCCTATCCATTCCTCTGTTGATGGACATCTAGGTTGCCTCCATGTCCTGGCCACTGCAAATAGTGCCACAATGAACATTGGGGTGCATGGTGCATGTATCTTTTTGAATTATGGTTTTTTTATGTGTATGTGCCTAGTAGTGAGATTGCTGAGTCATATGGTATTTTTATTCCTAGTTTTCAAGGAACCTCCATACCATTATTCTCCAAAGTGGCTGTATCAATTTACATTTCCACCAACAGTGCAAAAGGGTTCCCTTTTCTCCACACCTTCTCCAACATTTATTGTTTGTAGAATTTTTAATGATGGATGTGAAGTGACACCTCATTGTAGTTTTGATTTGCATTTCTTTAATAATTAGTGATGTTGAGCATCTTTTCCTGTGTTCATTGGCTATCTGTATGTCTTCTTTGGAGAAATGTCTGTTTAGGTCTTCTGCCCATTTTTTGATTGGGTTGTTTTTCTGACATTGAGCTGCTGTGAGCTGCTTATATATTTTGGAGGTTAATCCCTTGTCAGTTGCTTCGTTTGCAAATATTTGCTTCCATTCTTAGTGTTGTCCTTTCCTTTTGCTTATCATTTCCTTTGCTGTGCAGAAGCTTTGAAGTTTAATTAGGTCCCATTTGTTAATTTTTATTTTTTATTTTCATTGCTCTAGGATGTGGGTCAAAAAAGATCCTGCTGTGACTTATATCAGAGTGTTCTATATGTTTTCCTCTAAGAGTTTTATAGTGTCTGGCCTTACATTCTGGAGAAGGCAATGGCACCCCACTCCAGTACTCTTGCCTGGAAAATCCCGTGGACAGAGGACCCTGGTAGGCTGCAGTCCATGGGGTTGCTAAGAGTCGGACATGACTGAACGACTTCACTTTCACTCTTCACTTTCATGCATTGGAGAAGGAAATGGCAACCCACTCCAGTGTTCTTGCCTGGAGAATCCTAGGGATGGAGGAGCCTGATGGGCTGCCGTCTATGGGATCGCACAGAGTCGGACACGACTGAAGCGACTTAGCAGCAGCAGCAGCGGCCTTACATTCAGGTCTTTAATCCATTTTGTGTTTATCTTTGCATATGGTGTTAGAAAGTGTTCTAATTTCATTCTTTTACATGTAGCTGTCCAGTTTTCCCACCACCACTTATTGAAGAGGTTGCTTTTCTCCATTTTATATTCTCACCTCCTTTATCATAGATTAGGTGATCAACTCATCATAATAACAAGGAGTGTGGTTGCTGGATTGTATGGTGAGACTCTGTTTAGTATGTAGATTATGTTTAGGACTGTAAGTCTGTGTTCCAAAGCAGCTGTACCATTTTGCATTCCTACCAGCAATTGATGCTGTCAGCGTTTTGGATTTGAACCATTGGACAGAGGATGAGATGGCTGGATGGCGTCACTGACTCAATGGATGTGAGTCTGAGTGAACTCTGGGAGTTGGTGATGGACAAGGAGGCCTGGTGTGCTGTGACTCATGGGGTCACAAAGAGTTTGGACACGATTGAGCGACTGAAGTTGTTTTAATGACCTATGATGAGGAATATCTCTTTATATGCTTATTTGCCATGTATATGCTTTCCACGATGAGATTCCTATTCATATATTTTGCCCATGTTATAATTCAGCTGTTTGTCTTATTGTTGAATTTTAAA
>SJYA01003272.1:304925-320697 GCA_006410615.1 Neotragus moschatus
CTATCTCAAGAAGATAACAACCTTAATAGAGACATAAAGGATAGGATATATTTCCCATAACCATGATATTTCCTCTAAGTACTCTTCTGAGTTCTTAAAAAAATGACCTATTTTCTAGATGTTGTGTTAAAAATATCATTTTCCTTAAAAGAGAGTATCATATATTTTATAGAAATCTTTCTTAATTTGGCATTAGACTATACCTTTTGCATATTATATCTTATTTTTATCTTCATATCAACTCTGTGAGTTAAGCATTATATTCCCATTTATAGGTAAGGACGTTGATCAGACAAGAAAACTCATCCAAGGTTGTAGAGTTCTCAAATGGTGGAATACATTGGAATTTGGATCTAACTAAGAGACTTCTATGCAGAGTACATCATGAGAAACGCTGGGCTGGAAGAAGGACAAGCTGGAATCAAGATTGCCAGGAGAAATATCAATAACCTCAGATATGCAGAGGACACCACCTTTATGGCAGAAAGTGAAGAGGAACTCAAAAGCTTCTTGATGAAAGTGAAAGAGGAGTGAANTGAGTCTGAGTGAACTCCAGGAGTTGGTGATGGACTGGGAGGCCTGGCGTGCTGCGATTCATGGGGTCGTAAAGAGTCAGACACAACTGAGCGAATGAACTGAACTGAACTGAACTGAACTGAAGAGGAGACTTGAGTCCCTCTCTTTGTATCTTAAAGGTTGCTATATAAGCTGTCAACTAGTATTTAGCACCTTAAGAAGACTCAGTTTCCCTGTAAGGTAATCCCACATGGATTCCTGAGTATAGAATTTTGCTTATGAACCATATGACTCCCAGTCAACCAGAAGATTATGTTTTCTTTTAGCTAAGCATGACATATTCTGAAGGTCTGTTTGGCATCAGAGATACCTGCTTTCTTTGAAGTTTTGGGTCATTTTTGGATAATCAAGGCATCAATAATCAATTGACAACATTCTCATTCTATCAGTTTAGTTCAATCACTCAGTCATGTTCAACTCTTTGCAACCACATGGACTGAAGCAGGTCAGGCTTCCCTGTCCATCTCCTGGAGCTTGCTCAAACTCATGTCCATCGAGTTGGTGATGCCATACAAACATCTCATCCTCTGTTATCCCCTTATCCTCCTGCCTTCAATCTTTCCCAGCATCAGGGTCTTTTTCAATGAGTCGGCTGTTCGCATCAGGTGGCCAAATGATTGGAGCTACAGCTTCAACATCGGTCCTTCCAAAGAATATTCAAGACTGACCTTTAGGATTGACTGATTTGATCTCCTTACACCCCAAGGGACTCTCAAGAGACTAACACCACAGTTCAAAAGCATCAATTCTTTGACACTCAGCTCACATCCATATATGACTACTGAGAAAACCTTAGCATTGACTAAATGGACCTTTTTTGACAAAGTACTGTCTCTGCCTTTTAATATGCTGTCTAGGTTGTCATAGCTTTTCTTTGAAGGAGCAAGCGTCTTTTAATTTCATGACTGCAGCCACCATCTACAGTGATATTGGAGCCCAAGAAAATAAAGTCTTTCACTGTTTCCATTCTTTCCCCATCTATTTGCCATGAAGTAAAGGGACCAGATGCCGTGACTTTCATTTCTTGAATGATGAGTTTTAAGCCAGCTTTTTCACTCTCCTCTTTCACGTTCATCAAGAGGTTCTTTAGTTCCTCTTTGCTTTCTGCCATACGGGTGCAAATCTNAAATAAAGTCTTTCACTGTTTCCATTCTTTCCCCATCTATTTGCCATGAAGTAAAGGGACCAGATGCCGTGACTTTCATTTCTTGAATGATGAGTTTTAAGCCAGCTTTTTCACTCTCCTCTTTCACGTTCATCAAGAGGTTCTTTAGTTCCTCTTTGCTTTCTGCCATACGGGTGCAAATCTCATGTGCATATCTGAGGTTATTGATATTTCTCCCAGCAGTCTTGATTCCAGCTTGTGCTTCATCCAGCCTGGGATTTCACATGATGTATTCTGCATATAAATTAAATAAGCACAGTGAAAATATACAGCCTTGGCAAATTCCTTTCCCAATTTTTTTATTTTTTAAATTTATTTTTTATTGAAGGATAATTGCTTTACAGATTTTTTTTTGTTTTCTCTCAAACCTCATCATGAATCAACCATAGGTATACATCTATCCCCTCCCTTTTGAACCTCCCTCCAATCTCCTTCCCAATCCTACCCCTCTAGGTTGATACAGAGCCCCTGTTTGAGTTTTCTGAGTCATACAGCAAATTCCCATTGTCTATCTATTTTACATATGGTAATGTAAGTTTCCATGTTACTCTTTGCATACATCTCACCCTCTCCTCCCCTCTGTCCGTGGTATTCTCTATGTCTGTTTCTCCATTGCTGCCCAGTAAATAAATACTTCAGAACCATTTTTCTAGATTCCATATGTGCATTAGAATATGATATTTATCTTTCTCTTTCTGGCTCATTTCACTCTGTATAATAAGTTCTAGGTTCATCCACCTCATCAGAACAGACTCAAATGTGTTCCTTTTTATGGCTGAGTAATATTCCATTGTGTATATGCACCACTACTTCTTTATCCATTCATCTGTTGATGGGCATCTAGGTTGCTTCCACTGTTTACCTACTGTAAATAGTGCTGCAATGAACAATGGGATACATGTGTCTTTTTCAACTCTGGTTTCCTCAGGGTATATGCCTACGAGTGGGATTGTTGGGTCATATGGTGGTGTTTTATTCCTAGATTTTTAAGGAATCTCCATACCGTTTTCCATAGTGCCTGTATCAATTTACATTCGCACCAAAAGTGCAAGGGTATTCCCTTTTCTCCACATCCTCTCCAGCATTTATTGTTTATAGACTTTTTGATGAGGGCCATTCTGACCAGTGTGAGGTAATATCTCATTGTGGTTTTGATTTACATATCTCTAATAATAAGTGATGTTGAGCATCTTTTCATGTGTTTGTTAGCCATCTGTATGTCTTTGGAGAAATGTCTAGGTCTTTTCTCCACTGTTTGATTGGGTTGTTTGTTTTCCTGGTATTGAGTTCTATGAGCTGCTTGTATATTTTGGAAATTAATCCTTTGTCAGTTGTTTGATTTACTATTATTTTCACCCATTCTGAGGGTTGTCTTTTCACCTTGCTTATAGTTTCCTTTGCTGTGCAAAAGATTTTAAGTTTAATCAGGACCCACTTATTTACTTTTGTTTTTATTTCCATTAGTCTAGGAGGTGGGTCATAGAGGATCTTGCTTTGATTTATGTCACTGAGTGTTTTTGCCTGTGTTTTCCTCTAAGAGTTTTATAGTTTCTTGTCTTGCATTTAGGTCTTTAATCCATTTTGAGTTTATCTTTGTATATGGTATTAGGAAGTATTCTCATTTCATTCTTTTACATGTAGCCAGTACCATACTGGAGAAGGCAATGGCACCCCACTCCAGTACTCTTGCCTGGAAAATCCCATGGATGGAGGAGCCTGGTAGGCTGCAGTCCATGGGGTCACTTCGAATCAGATATGAATGAGCAGCTTCATTTTCACTTTTCACTTTTCACTTTCATGCAATGGAGAAGGAAATGGCAACCCACTCCAGTGTTCTTGCCTGGAGAATCCCAGGGACAGGGGAGCCTAGTGGGCTGCCGTCTATGGGGTTGCGCAGAGTTGGACACAACTGAAGCAACTTAGCAGCAGCAGCAGTACCATACTGTCTTGATGACTGCAGCTTTGTAGTATAATCTGAAGTCAGGAAGGTTGATTCCTCCCTCCCCATTCTTCTTTCTCAAGACTGCTTCGGCTATTTGGGGTCTTTGGTGTTTCCTTATGAATTGTGAAATTTTTTGTTCTAGTTCTGTGAAAAAATGCCATTGGTAATTTGATAGGGATCACACTGAATCTGTAGATTGTGTTTGGTAGTATAGCCATTTTCACAATATTCATTCTTCCTACCCAGGAACATGGAATATCTCTCCATCTGTTTATGTCATCTTTGATTTCTTTCATCAATGTCTTATAATTTTCTGTGTATAGTTCTTTTGTCTCCTTAGGTAAGTTTATTCCAGATATTTAGTTCTTTTTGTTGTAATGGTGAATGGGATTGATTCCTTAATTTCTCTTTCTGATTTTTCATTTTTGGTATATAGAAATGCAAGTGATTTCTGTGTATTGATTTTGTATCCTGCAACTTTGCTAAATTCACTGATTAGTTCTAGTAGTTTTCTGATAGTATCTTTAGGGTTTTCTATGTACAGTATCACATCATCTGCAAACAGTGAGAGATTTACTTCTTCTTTTCTGATCTGGATTGCTTTCATTTCTTTTTATTCTCTGATTGATGAAGCTAGGACTTCCAGAACTATGTTGAATAATAGTGGTGAAAGTGGACACCCTTTTCTTATTCCTGATCTTATGGGGAATGCTTTCAGTTTCTCACCACTGAGAATAATGTTTGCTGTAGGCTTATCATATACAGTCTTTACTGTGTTGAGGCAGGTTCCTTCTATGCCCATTTTTTGAAGTAGTTTAATCATAAATGGGTACTGAATTTTGTCAAAGGCTTTTTCTGCATCTATTGAGATTATCATATGGTTTTTGTCTTTAAATTTGTTAATATGGTATATCATAGTGGTTGATTTGCCTATACTGAAGAATCCTTGCATTCCTGGAATAAACCCAACTTGAGCATGGTGTATGAGCTTTTTGATGTGTTGCTGAATTCTGTTTGCTAAAATTTTATTGAGGATTTTTTTCATCTATGTTCATCAGTGATATTAGCCTGAAGTTTTCTTTTTTGTGTGTTGTCTTTGTCTGGTTTTGGTATCAGGGTGATGGTGGCCTCGCAGAATGAGTTTGGAAGTGTTCCTTCCTCTGCAATTTTTTGAAAGAGTTTTAAGCTTCCCTTGTAGCTCAGTTGGTAAAGAATCTGCCTGCAGTGCAGGAGACCCAGGTTCAATCCCTGGGTTGGGAAGACCCCCTGGAGAAGGAAATGGCAACCACTCCACTATCCTTGCCTGGAAAATCTCATAGACAGAGGAGCCTGGTGGGCTGCAATCCATGGGGTCCCAAAGAGTTGAGCATGATTGAGCAACTAACACTTACTTACTTAGAAGGATAGGAATTGTCTAAATGTTTCATAGAATTTTCCTGTGAGGCCATCTGGTCCTGGGCTTTTGTTTTGGGGTAGATTTTTGATCACAGCTTCAATTTCAGTGCGTATAATTGGGTTGTTCACAATTTCTATTTCTTCCTGGTTCAGTCTTGGAAGATTGAACTTTTCTAAGATCTGTCCATTTCTTCCAGGTTATTCATTTTATTGCCATATAGTTGTTCATAATAGTCTCTTGTAATCCTTTGTATTTCTGCATTGTATATTGTAACCTCTCCTTTTTCATTTCTAATTTTGATGATTTGATTCTTCTCTCTTTTTTTCTTGATGAGTCTGGCTAAATGTTTGTCAATTTTGTTTATCTTCTCAAAGAACCAGCTTTTAGCTTTGTTAATCTTTACTATTGTTTCTTTCATTTCTTTTTCAGTTATTTCTGCTTGGATCTTTATGATTTCTTTCCTTTTACTAATTTTGCAGGTTTTCTCTTCTTCTTTTTCAAATTGTTTTAGGTGTAAAGTTAGGCTGTCTATTCAATATTTTTCTTGTTTCTTGAGGTAGGATTGTATTGCCATAAACTTCCCTCTTAGAACTACTTTTGCTGCATCCCATAGATTTTGAGTTGTCATGTTTTCATTGTCATTTGTTTCTAGGAAATTTTTTACTTCCTTTTGGTTTCTTCAGTTACCTGTTGGTTATTTAGAAACGTGTTGTTTAATCTCTCTGTGTTTGTATTTCTTATAGTTATTTTCTTGTAATTGATATCTAGTCTCATAATGTTGTGGTCAGAGAAGATGCTTGATATGATTTCAATTTTCTTAAATTTACTGAAGTTTCACTTGTGACCCAAGATGTGGTCTGTCCTGGAGAATGTTCCATGTGCACTTGAGAAGGTGTATTCTTCTGCCTTTGGATGGAATGTCCTGAAGATATCAATGAGATCTATCTCATCTAATGTATCATTTAAAACTTGTGTTTCTTTATTAATTTTCTGTTTTGATGATCTGTCCATTGGTGTGAATGGGGTGTTAAAGTCTCCTACTATTATTGTGTTCCTATCAATTTCTCCTTTTATGTCTGTCAGTGTTTTGCCAGGAGCCAGTGTGAGGAACTCTGCCCATGGCAAGGGTCATGAGGAAGGAGGCTTCGGCATACACAAAGGCAGGATTGAACCTCAGGAAACCCCCTGTTCCCGAGCATCTACCCCCAAAACCAGAGTCTACTTACTTTACTGTTTCATGCTCTCACCTACACCTCTGACTTTGCAGGGGGCTCTCCCCTATCACCGTTTCTCTCGGAGAAGGTGCAGCTCCAGTCAATAAAAATTCCTGGGTGTGACAAGAGTGTTTCAACTTACAAACTCCTCTGAAGGTTCTCTAGCCTGCCTGAGCGGGTTCGTCCAGCCACATGTGGTTGTTTTACAGCCTCCCAACCGTGAGAGGCACGAGATGCTTTAAAACTTTCTATATACAGACTCTTTTGAGAAGTTAGAAAATTATTAGTATAGTATAGTAGATTGATTAGAAATTATATTGGTGAAGGGTTTTCATTTGTTGAGTCAATATTTGTTGCTAAATCTCCATATTTCCGGCCTTTATAATGAATATAACTAGCATATAGGAGAAATAAGTATTAACCTTTAAGATTAATTATGTTAAACTTTAGGCTAAGTAAATTCCTTTCTTGATTGTAACCCACTCCACCCTCACCCTATAGGAATGCAACTCTATCTGGAGGGTGGCGCTTGGTTGAAGAAAAAATCATCCCTGGAAAAAATAAGTTTTCTGGTTGACTGACTGTTATCAGAAAGGGCCATAAAATGTCAGCAGGCCTCATGGCCAGAAGATGATATAAAACCCCTAAGACCTTTGTATAATTTTATATGAAGCACCTGATTTTGACAAGGGTCAGGTCTGCTGACCCCCGTGTGACTCTGTATTCATCCCTATGTATAACAAAAAGTATATAAGCAAACCTAAAAAAAAAAAAAAAAAGATCAGTTTCTGGAAAGACTGATTCCCCCATGTCGTTCTTTCTTGTTCTCTGTTTTTCTGGCTGAATTCCCATCTGGGGTGTGGGTACTCACCAAGCCTGCTAATTTTGCCTGGGCTTCTAAGATCGGACTGGGAAGGCCTCAGTGCCTCCTCTCCTTCAGGAGAACAGAAAGACGCCTGTGGCCTACGTAGATGGTGATTGGTATTCCACGTAAACCGAGTTATTCAGCCTCTTTTTCTCCACTAATATTTCCTACTACGCTATCCTTTTCTAATCTTTCTTTCTATCTGTAAGTTAAAAAGTTCTTTCCTAGGACGCCTACTCCATCTCCCCTTCAAATTACCCTGGATCCACTGGGGCTGGACCCCGGCAAGTGGCACCCTATGTATTGAGGTGCTCCTATGTTGGGTGCATAGATATTTATAATTGTTGTGTCTTCCTCTTAGATTGATCCCTTGATCATTATGTAATGTCCTTCCTTATCTCTTGTAACCTTCTTTATTTTAAGGTCTATTTTGTCTGGTATGAGGACTGCTACTCCAGCTTTCTTTTGCTTCCTGTTTGCATGGAATATATTTTTTCTTTCTCTTACTTTCAGCCTATATGTGTCTTGAGGTCTAAAGTGGGTTTCTTGTAGGCAGCATATATATGGGTCTTCTAACTGTATCCATGCAGCCAGTCTGTGTCTTTTGGTTGGAGCATTTAATCTACTACATTTAAAGTAATTATTGATATATATGTTCCTATTGCCATTTTCTTAATTGTTTGGGGTTGATTTTGTAGATCTTTTTTCTTCTGTTGTATTTCTTGACTATATAAGTTGCTTTAACATTTGTTGTAGAGCTGGTTTGGTGGTACTGAATTCTCTTAACTTTTGCTTGTCTGAAAAGCTTTTTATTTCTTCATAAATTTTGAATTAGATCCTTGCCAGGTACAGTAATCTTGGTTGTAGATTTTCCCCTTTCAGTACTTTAAATATATCCTGCCATTCCCTTCTGGCCTGCAGAGTTTCTGCTGAAAGATCAACTGTTAGCATATGGGGTTTCCCTTGTATGTTACCTGTTGCTTCTCCCTTGCTGCTTTTAATATTCTTTCTTTGTGTTTAGTCTTTGTTAGTTTGATTATTATGTGTCTTGCCATGTTCTCCTTGGTTTATCCTGTATGGGACTCTTTGTGCCTCTTGAATTTGATTGACTATTTCCTTTTCCATGTTGGGGAAATTTTCAACTATAATCTCTTCAAAAATTTTCTCATAACCTTTCTTTTTCTCTTCTTCTTCTGGGACCCCTATTATTCAAATAGTGGTGCATTTGATATTGTCCCAGGGGTCTCTGAGTCTATGCTCAGTTCTTTTCATTCTTTTTACTTTATTCTCCTCTTCAGAAGTTATTTCCACCATTTTATCTCCTAGCTCACTGATTCGTTCTTCTGCTTCAGATATTCTGCTATTGATTCCTGCTAGAGTTGCTTTTTTTAAATTTCACTAGTTGTGTTGTTTGTCTCTGCATGTTTATTCTTTAATTCTTCTGGGTCTTTGCTAATTGATTCTTTCATTTTCTCCCTTTTGCTTTCAAGATTTTTGATCATCTTTACTATCATTATTCTGAATTCTTTTTCAGGTAGTTTGCCTATTTCCTCTTCATATCTTTGGACTTCTGTGTTTCTAGTTTGTTCCTTCATTTGTGTAGTATTTCTCTGCCTTTTCATTTTATTTTAACTTATTGTGTTTGAGGTCTCCTTTTCCCAGGTATCAAGATGAATTCTTTCTTCTTTTTGGTTGCTCCCTCTAAGGTTGGTTCAGTGGTTTATGTAAGCTTCTTATAGGGTGAGATGTGCTGAGTTTTTGTTTGGTTGGTTTTCTTCTGATAGACAAGACTGAGTGAGATGGTAATCCTGTCTGCTGATGATTTGGTTTGTATTTTTGTTTTGTCTGTTGTTTAGATGAGGCATCCTGCACAGGGTGCTGTTGGTGGTTGGCTGATGCCAGGTCTTGTATTCCAGTGGCTTCCTTTGTGTGAGTTCTCACTATTTGATACTCCCTAGCATTAGTTCTCTGGTAGTCAAGGGCCTTGGAGTCATTGCTCCCATTCCAAAGGCACAGGGCTTGATCTCGCATTTTGCAGGAGTAATGCTCAAAATTCTCCAAGCCAGGCTTCAGCAATACGTGAACTGTGAACTTCCAGATGTTCAAGCTGGTTTTAGAAAAGGCAGAGGAAACAGAGATCAAATTGATCTCTGGATCAAATGATCCAGAACATCTGCTGGATCATTGAAAAAGCAAGAGAGTTCCAGAAAAACATCTATTTCTGCTTTATCTCTTTTTTTTCAAAGCCTTTGACTGTGTGGATCACAATAAACTGTGGAAAATTCTGAGAGAGATGGGAATACCAGACCACCTGACCTGCCTCTTGAGAAACCTATATGCATGTCAGGAAGCAACAGTTAGAACTGGACATGGAGGCTTACTGCGGCCGGTCACTGTGGTGGGTTGGGCTTCTGTGCGGTTCGCGGCGGACGTCGGAGGCTGCGAGGAGCAGAGCGGGGCCACTGGGGCTTTGTTAGGGCCACAGCGACAGCAGTTGGGTCCCCCGCCCCGGCAGATTGCCAAACGCCATGCAGGCTTCTCTGCTAACTAAGATTTTGGGATGCCGGACAAACACTTTCTGCCTAAGAAAGGGATGCCAGCGGTACACCCAGAAAGCTGAGCAGCAGGAGAAGGCAACAAGGAGTGCGACTGTGCCCACCAAACACCTGAACTACTTGGTCCCAGGAAGGGCGCAGAGCACAGGCCCAGGGGAACCTGGGATTNTTGACTCATTGGAAAAGACTCTGATGCTGGGAGGGATTGGGGGCATGAGGAGAAGGGGACCACAGAGGATGAGGTGGCTGGATGGCATCACTGACTCAATGGACATGAGTCTGAGTCAACTCCGGCACTTGGTGATGGACAGGGAAGCCTGGTGTGCTGCGATTCATGGGGTCACAAAGAGTTGGACATGACTGAGTGACTGAATTGAAATGATATATTTTTTTCTGCTGGACAGGTACCCCTGTCCACTCTAAGCTGGTGTCCTGCATGTACTTCTATGTGAAGGTGTATTCCTGATGTATCCATGGAGAGAGAGATATTCCATGTCCACGTACTCCTCTGCCATCTTGTCCCTTTCCTTTCCCAATTTTTAACCATTTCATTGTTCCATGTCTGGTTCTAACTGTTACTTCTTGACCTGCATACATATTTCTCAGGAGACAGGTAAGGAGGTCTGCTATTCCTATCTCTTTAAGAATTGTCCATAGTTTGTTGTAATCCACAAAGTCAAAGGCTTTAGCATAGTAAATGAAGCAGAAATAAATGTTTTCCTGAAATTCTCTTACATTTTCTATGATCCAGCGGATGTTGGCAATTTGATATATGGTTCCTCTGCCTTTTCTAAATTCAGTTTGAACATCTAGAAGTTCTTGGTTCAAGTACTGTTGAAGCCTAGCTTGGAGAATTTTGAGCATTACTTTGCTAGCATGAGAAATTAGTTCAATTGTGTGATAGTTTGAACATTCTTTAGTATTGCCTTTCTTTGGGAGTAGAATGAAAATTGACTTTTTCCAGTACTGTGGCCACTGTTGAGTTTTCCAAATTTGCTAGCACATTGAGTGTAGCACTTTAACAACGTNAAGCCTAGCTTGGAGAATTTTGAGCATTACTTTGCTAGCATGAGAAATTAGTTCAATTGTGTGATAGTTTGAACATTCTTTAGTATTGCCTTTCTTTGGGAGTAGAATGAAAATTGACTTTTTCCAGTACTGTGGCCACTGTTGAGTTTTCCAAATTTGCTAGCACATTGAGTGTAGCACTTTAACAACGTCATCTTTTAGGATTTGAAATAGCTCAGCTGGAATTCCATCACCTCTACTAGCTTTGTTTGTAGTAATGCTTCCTAAGGCCCACTTGACTTTGCATTCCAGGATGTTGGGCTCTAGGTGAGTATTCACACCTTTGTGGTTATCTGGATCATTAAGATCTTTTTTGTATAGTTCTTCTGTGTATTCTTGCCACCTCTTCTTAATATCTTCTGCTTCTGTTAGGTCCATACCATTTCTGTCCTTTCTTGTACCCATCTTTGCATGAAAGATTCCCTTGATCTCTCTCATTTTTGAAGAGCTCTCTAGTCTTTCCCATTTTATTGTTTTCCTCTATTTCTTTGCATTGATCCCTTAGGAAGGCTTTGTTATCGCTCCTTGCTATTCTTTGGAACTCTGCATTCTGATGGATATAGCTTTCCTTTTTTCCTTTGCATTTCACTTCTCTTCTTTCCTCAGCTATTTGTAAGACCTCCTCAGACAACCATTTTGCCTTTTTGCATGTTTTTTCTTGGGAATGGTTTTTATCACAGCCTCTGGACAATGTTATGAACCTCTGTCCATAGATCTAAGTCCATAGTTCTTCATGCACTCAACCAGATATAATCCCTTGAATCTATTTTTCACTTCTACTGTATAAGCATAAGGGATTTAAGTCATACCTGAGTGGTCTATTGGTTTTCCCTTTCTTCAATTTAAGTCTGAATTTTGCAATAAGGAGTTCATGATCTGAGCCAAAGTCAGCTCCCGATCTTGTTTTTGCTGCTGTATAGAGCTTCTCTATCTTCAGCTGAAAAAAAATAATCAATCTGATTTCAGTATTGACCATCTGATCATGTCCATGTGTAGAGTCATCTCTTGTGTTGTGTTGGTGGAAGAGGGCATTTGCTATGACCAGCACATTCTCTTGGCAAAATTCTATTAGCCTTTGCCCTGCTTCATTTTTTCCACCATGGCCAAACTTGCCTGTTACTGCAGGTTTCTCTTGACTTCCTGACTTCCTACTTTTGCATTCCAGTCCCCTATGATGAAAAGGACATCATTTATTTGGTGTTAGTTCTAGAAGGTCTTGTAGGTCATCATAGAACCATTCAACTTGAGCTTTTTCAGAATTAGTGTTTGCGGCATAGACTTGGATTACTGTGGTGTTGAATGGTTTGCCTTGAAAGTGAACCGAGATCATTCTGTCATTTTCAAGACTGCACCCAAGTACTGCATTTGGGACTCTTTTTGACTATGAGGTTTACTCTGAACCATGCTGTGTAGAGCCACCTAAGACATATGGTCATGGTGGAGAGTTCTGACAAAATATGGTCCACTGGAGAAGAGAATGGCAAACCACTTCAGTATTCTTGCATTGAGAACCCCATGAACAGTGTGAAAAAGCAAAAAGAAGAAGTTTGGCCTTAGAGTACAAAATGAAGCAAGGCAAATGCTCACAGAGTTTTGTCAAGAAGACACACTAGTCATAGCAAATACCCTTCTCAAACAACACAAGACATGACTCTACACGTGGACATCACCAGATAGTCAACACTGAAATCAGATTGATTATATTCTTTGCAGTCAAAGATGGGGAAGCTCTATACAGTCAGAAAAAAAAAAAAAAAAAAAGACCTGCAGCTGATGGTGATTCATCAGTTCCTTATTTCAAAATTTAGGCTTAAATTGAAGAAAGTAGGGAAAACCACTGGGATATTCAGGTATGACCTAAGTCAAATCCATTATGATAATACAGTGGAAGTGATGAATAGATTCAAGGGATTAAATCTGATAGGGTACCTGAAAAACTGTGGATGGAGGTTTGTAACATTGTTCTTGAGGCAGTGACAAAAAACTTCCCAAAGAAAAAGGAATGCAAGAAGGCAAAGTGGTTGTCTGAGGAAGCTTTAAAAAGCTGAGGAAAGAAGAGAAATGAAAGGAAAGGGAGAAAGGGAAAGATTTATACAGCTGAATGTGGAATTCCAGAGAATACTGAGGAGAGATAAGAAGGTCTTTAATGAACAATACAAAGAAGTAGAGGAAAACAATAGAATGGGAAAGACTAGAAATCCTTCAAGAAAATTGGAGATACCAAGAGAACATTTCATGCATGTATGGCATGATAAAGGACAGAAATGGTAAGGAACTATTAGAAGCAGAAGAGATGAAGAAGAGGTGGCAAGAGTACACAAAGGATCTATAAAAGAAAGGTCTTAATGACCCAGATAACCATGATGGTGTGGTCACTCACGTAGAGCCAGACATCCTGGAATGCAAAGTCAAGTGGGCCTTAGCAAACATTACTATGGACAAAGCTAGCAGAGGTGAAGGCACTTCCAGCTGAGCTATTTCAAATCCTAAAAGGTGATACTGTTAAAGTGTTGCATTCAGTGTGTCAACAAATTTGGAAATGTCAGCAGTGGCCACAGGACTGTAAAAGGTCAGTTTTCATTCCAAACTCAAGGGAGGGCAATGCCAAAGAATGTTCAAACTACCATACAATTGCACTCATTTTACATGCTAGCAACATTATGCTCAAAATCCTTCAAGCTAGCTTCAATAGTATGTAAACCAAGAGTTTCCAGAAGTACAAGCTGGGTTTTGAAGAGGCAGAGGAACCAGAGATGAAATTGCCAACATTAATGGAATCATGGAGAAAGCAAGGGAGTTCCTGAAAAAAAAAATTTACTTCTGCTTTATTGACTATGCTAAAGCCTTTGACTGTGTGGATCACAACAAACTGTGGACAGTTCTTAGAGAGATGGGACTATCAGACCATCTTACCTATCTCCTGAGAAACCTGTATGTGGGTCAAAAAAGCAACAGTTAGAACAGAACATGGAACTATGGACTGGTTAAAAATTGGGAAAGGAGTATAACAAGGCTTTATATCATCACCCTGCTCATTTAACTTATATGCAGAGTACATCATGTGAAATGTCAAGCTGGATGAATCACAGGCTGGGATCAAGATTGCCAGGAGAAATATCAACAACCTCAGATATGCAGATCATAGCAGTCTAATGGCAGAAAGCAAAGAGAACTAAAGAGCCTCTTGATGAGGTTGAAAGAGGAGAGTGAGTAAGCTGGCTTGAAACTCAACATTCAAATAAGTAAGATGATGGCATCTGGTCCCATCACTTCGTGGCAAATAGAAGGGGAAAATGTGAAAGCAATGACTGATTTTATTTTCTTGGGCCCCAAAATCACTGCAGATGATAAGTGCAGCCATGAAAATAAAGATGGTTGCTCCTCAAAAGAAAAGCTATGACAAACCTAGACAGCATATTAAAAAGCAGAGATATTTCTTGTTAACAAATTTCTATACAGTCAAAGCTATGGTTTATCCAGTAGTCATATATAGATGTGAAAGTTGGAACATAATGAAGGCTAGGCACCGAAGAGTTGATGTTTTCAAATTGTGGTGCTGGAAAAGACTCTTGAGAGTCTCTTGGATAGCAAGGAGATCAAACCAGTCAGTCCTAAAGGAAATCAACCCTGAATGAATTTGGAAGGACTGATGCTGAAACTGAAGCTTCAAAGTTTGGGTCACCTGATGTGAAGAGCTGACTCACTGGGAAAAAACCTGATGCTGGGAAACATTGAAGGCAAAAGGGGAACTGGGCAGCAGAGGATGAGATGGTTAGATAGCATCACCAAGTCAAAGGACATGAATTTCAGCAATCTCCAGGACATAGTGGAGGACAGAAGAGCATAGCATTCTGCAATCCATGGGGTTGGACATGAATTAGCAACTAGAGAACAACAGCAACAGAATTTCTCCACCAACAAGTATGAGAGCTAATATATAGATTCAGTAAATTGCAGGATACAGGATTAATATATAGAAATCTGTTCCTTTTATATACAGAAATAATGAACCATCAGAAAGAGAAAACAAGAGAACAATCTTACTTAAGATCACATCAGAAAAGGTAAAATATTTAGGAATAAATTTTACTATGGAGGTGAAATACCTATATTCTGAAAACTATAAAACTTTCATGAAGACATTTAACCATAAAGCTCCTAGAAGAAAACATAGGCAGAACACTATTTGACATAAATTTTAGTGATATTTTCTGGATCAGTCTCCTAAGGCAAAATAAACAAAAGCAAAAATAGACAAATGGAATCTAATCAAACTTAACATAGCACAGGAAACCATTTAGAAAATGAAAAGACAACCCATGGAATGGAAGAATATATTTTGCCAATGATATGACCAATAGGGGGTTAATGCCCCAAATATATAACCAGCTCATAAAAATATTAAAATACCAAAATGTCAAAAAAGCCAAAAGTAAAACTGAAAGTGAAAGTTTCTCAGTTGTGTCCGACTCTTTGTGACCCCATGGACTGTAGCCCATCAGGTTCCTCTGTCCATGGAATCCTCCAGGCAAGAATACTGGAGTGTGTAGCCATTCCCTTCTCCAAGGGATCTTCCCAACCCAGGGGAAAAAGCAAACAACGTTATTAAAAGATGGCAAAAGACCTGAATAGGCATTTTTGCAAAGAAAGCATACAAATGAACAATAGGCACATGGAAAAATACTCAACATCACTAGTTATCAGAGAAATGCAAATCAATACCACAGTAAAATAATCACATCTGTCAAAATGGCTATCATCAAAAAGAACACAAATAATAAATATTGATGAGGATGTGGAGAAAAGGGAAACTTACTACACTGTGGGAATGTAAATTGGTGTAGCCACTGTAGAAAATAGTATGGAGTTTTCCTCAAGAAACTAAAAATAGAACTACAATATGACCCATAAATTCCACTTCTGGGTATATATCAGAAGAAAACAAAAACACTAATTTAAAAATACATGCACTCCATGTATGTACAATGTTC
>SJYA01003272.1:320846-338102 GCA_006410615.1 Neotragus moschatus
CCAGGACATGGACACAACGTGAATGTCTATCAGCAGGTGAATGGATGAAAAAGAGTTTACACACACACACACACACACACACACACAATGGGCTACTACTCAGCCATATAAAAAGAATGGCATTCTACTATTTCCAAAAATATGGATGGACCTAGAGAATATTGCACTTGGTGTAATAAGTCAAAGAAAGACAAATAGCCTATTATCACTTATGTGTGAAATCTAGAAAAAAGCAAATGTATATAATAAAACAGAAGCAGAGTCGCAGACATAGAGAACAAAGAAGTGGTTACCACTGGGGAAAGGGAAAGAGGGAGGGGCAATATAAGGGTAGCAGATTGAAACACAAACATCTATGTATAAAATAAATAAGTGACAGGGGTATATTGTATGGCACAGGGAAATATAACCATTATTTTGTAAAAACTTTAATGGAATATAATGTATAAAATTATTGTATACCTGAAACTAAAATAATATTAAATATCAAGTATGCTTCAATTAAAGAAAAAGAAAAAGAAAAGCTGGTATAAATCCCTGGGGAGAGGCCTTGGGCCAAAAAAAAAAGAAAAAAAGGATAAAGAAGTATAATATCCACCTCCAACTTGGGAAATAGTAATATCCACCTCCAACTTGGGAAATAGTTGTAAAAGTGTTTAGGAACTTTGTTGAGAATTTCACTGAATCGTCAAAAACAGATGTCAATCTTTCAGACTATCCACTCATCAGATACTGAAACATGCCACCCAAATTTAGATGGCCTTTCTTCTTCATTTTAAAACCATATTTATTTGTTTGTTTTATTTGGCTGTGTTGGGTCTTAGTTGAGGTGCATGTGCTTTGCAGTTGCAGTGAATGTCTAGTTGCCCCACAGCATATGGGAGCTTAGTTCCCCCACCAGAGATTGAACACGTGTCCTCTGCATTGGAAGGCAGACTCTTAACCACTGGACCACCAGGGAAGTCATGGCCTTTCTTCTTTAGTAAGAGAATATATACTATATGAGAAAAACCTGTACTTTCACTCATTCATATCTATATTCACTGAATGAATATTAATTAGCTACATGCTAAGTCAGTTCTCAATGTGGAGGACACAGATGAGAACAATACTTGTAGTGTCCCTGTACTCATGGAATTTACAGTCAAGTAGGGGAGATAGTATGTAGACAACCTCAAAAGATAAATATTTCAAATTGTAATGGAGTGCTATGAGAAAAATTATGGACCCCCAGGGAGCATAATTCAGGGGGAGGGAAAGGTGTGATTTGTTGTTGTTGTTCAGTTGCTAAGTTGCGTCTGACTCTTTGTGACCTCATGGACTGCAGCATACACAGTTTCCCTGTCCTTCACTATCTCCCAGAATCTGCTCAAATTCATGTCCATTCAGGCGGTGATCCCATCCAACCATCTCATTCTCTGCTGCCCCCTTCTCTTCCTGCCCTCAGTCTTCCCCAGCATCAGGGTCTTTTCCAGTAAGTCAGCTCTTCACATCAGGTGGCCAAAGTATTGGAGCTTTAGCTTTAGCATTAGTCCTTCCAATGAATATTCAGGGTTGATTCCTTTAGGACTGACTGGTTTGATCTTCTTGCTGTCCAAGGGACCCTCAGGAATCTTCTCCAGCACCACAGTTCAAAAGCATCATTTCTTCAACACTCAGCCTTCCTTATGGCCCAACACTCACATCTGTACATGACTATTGGAAAAACCATAGCTTTAACTATATGGACGTTTGTTGGCAAAGTGATGTCTCTGCTTTTTAACATGCTTTCTAGGTTTGTTATAGCTTTCCTTCCAAGGAGCAAGCATTTTTTAATTTCATGGCTTCAGTCACCATCCACAGTGATTTTGGAGCCCAAGGAAATAAAGTCTCTCACTATTTCCGTTGTTTCCCCTTCTATTTGCCTTGAAGTGATGGGACAGGATGCCATGATTTCAGTTTTTTGAATGTTGAGTTTTAAGCTAGCTTTATCAGTCTCCTCTTTCACCCTCATCAGAGGCTCTTTAGTTCCTCTTCACTTTCTGCCATTAGGGTGGTGTTATCTGCATATCTGAGGTTGTTGTTATTTCTCCTAGCAATCTTGATTCCAGCTTGTGAGTCATCCAGCCCAGCATTCCATATGATGTACTCCGCATATAATTTAAATAAGCAGGGTGACAATATACAGCCTTGATATACTCCTTTCCCAATTTTGAACCAGTTTTTTGTTCCATGTCCAGTTCTAACTGTTGCTTCTTGACCCACATACAGGTTTCTCAGGAGACAGGTGAGGTGGTTTTGCACTCCCATCTCTTTAAAAATTTTCCAGTTTTTTGTGATCCACACAGTCAAAGGCTTTAGCATAGTCACTGAAGCAGAAGTAGATGTGATGTGTGTGATGGAAGAGCCAACTTAGTTGGGTTCAGGAAGATTTATGCAAGGAAATGACATTCAAGTTGAGACATAAAGGTTAAGTAGGAGTTCATCAAGTAAAAATTCATTGAAAGGATGTTCCAGGAAAGAGGTTTCATAAATATAAAGAGTTTGAGGCAAAAAACAAAATAAAACCCACCCAGGTATTCTGAAAGAATCGAAAGAAGGCAAGTTTAGCATGAACACAGAACACAAAATGAGGCCAGAGAATTCAGCAGGGATCAAACTATACAGCCACCATTTAGACTATAACAATTATTTTGTATTTGGGAAAGGAAGGTCTCAAGAATAGTTGAATTCTGATATGCATCACTGGAGGAAAGGTGGTCTTTTTAGCATGTTTGAAAAAGAGGGAAGATGAGTTTGGTTTTAGATGAGTTTGATTTCAGATACACATTAAGTAAGTGATTGGATATATTATTTTGAAGTTTAAAAATGAAGTTTAGAAGTACTGGGAGTTGTGGCATATACATTATTATTGATGACATGGGAATGGTTGAGTTCATCTGGAGGAGAGAGCACAGTATGAGAAAAGGCAAGGGTCTAGAGTGTAACTTAGATGTTTCCAACATTGTGATATAGAGTAGAGGTTAAGAGGGTAAAAGAGGCAGGAAGAGAGCCAGGAGAAGGCTGAACTCAGAAGCTAAAGAAAAAGTTTCAAGAAGGAAGTGATGAACTATATTGAATTATGTACTGTATTGAATTCAGAAAAGAATATGAGAACAAACAAGTGACCATCAGAGTTAGCATTAAAGTTATTGATAACCTTAGTGAGAGCTGTATTTGGTCAAGTAATGGTAGCATTAACCTGATTGTATCAGGGTGGGGAGTGAGTAGGAGTTGAGACAATAAACAAATGAGACTAGAAATACCTTTCAGAAGTGTGGTTGCAAAGGAGGAAAAAGAGATAAAGTGATAGCTAGAGGAATGTGTGGGATCCAGGATTTTTTTTTTTTTTTAATGGGAGAAACTCATAACTGCTGATGGGAAAGTATCATGTACCAACTCTATTTTTCAGGCTCATAAATTAGTCAAGGTCAGGTCATAGATAGAATGCTTGGGCCCACTGCCAACAAAAGCAGAATGCCTTGGGGTGTCCTGAGCAGACACAACTGTACTGCTCTCAGCTACTTTTAAGTAAGCTATAATTTAATTTTTTCTGATGACCCTTATAAAAGAAGCGGGATTTTCCGGTAACTTTTATAGGCTAAGGACCTGTTTATACTTTTGGTTGATATCTTGAAGCTGTCTTTAGTTTTTCTCAACATATCCACACTGTGACTACTTGAGTAACCTTTCTAAAACATACATCTGATCATCTCACTGTCCTACCTGATGTCTTTCAACTGTTCTCCACTACCTTCAAGATAAAGTCCTAAACTCCTCAGAATGAAAAGCAAGGCGCTTTCTGATCTGACCTGTAACTATTTCTCAGGTCTCATCTATATTCTCATGCACATTTGCATCCTGCATGTCTGCTAAGTTGCTTCAGTCGTGTCTGACTCTGTGACCCCATGGACTGTAGATCACCAGGTTCCTCTGTCCATGGGATTCTCCAGGCAAGAATACTGGAGTGGGTTGCCATTCCCTCCTCCAGGGGATCTTCTCAACACAAGGATTAAACCTGTGTCTCCTGCATTGCAGGCAGATTCCTTACTGCTGAGGCACCAGGGAAGACCCACATTTGCATCCTACATTTCATTTCAGTTCAAGAACTTACAGTTCTTAGAATCAGGCAAACTCTCCCTTAAACCACTCCCCCATATTTTCTCATGCTGTTCCCCTTGCCTAGAATGTCTTAAGCTGAGATGTGTGACCAAAAAAAAAAGTTAAATGAATAAGTAAGTGAATGAATGTGTTTGCCTCAGTTTCCTTGGCCATTTTTGAGAGTGGCTACATGGCTGTACATGGTCATAAGTAGGGTATTTATTGGGGGAAGACAGAGCATATTTACATGGTAGAATTTCAAGATATCACTGAGTTCCTCACTGTATTAAACCATCACTCCTATTAGCTTCCCTAGTGGCTCAGACAGTAACGAGACTGCCTGCAATGCAGAAGACCCAAGTTCGATCCCTGGGTGGGGAAGAACCCCTGGAGAAGGGAAAGGCAACCTACTCCAATATTCTTGCCTGGAAAATCCCATGGATAGAGGATCCCGGGGGGGGGCCCAATCCATGGGGTCGCAAGGAGTTGGACACGACCAAGCGACTAACACTCATTCACTTACCTGTTAGCTTATCACTGAAACTTATCCCATGAGTTTTATTTCCCTGAGCAAAGGTTTTTTACTCAAAGTCTCTGAGGAAAGGAGGAGTGCTAAAAAAGAAAAAGGGGACCAGAAAGAGAAATTGAAAGTGGAAGGGAGCTGATGGGAAAAGTTAGTAGTACCACTTTGCCCAGAACTGATGTTGTGATGACACTGGAGCAGAAACAAACCAATCTGAAATATAACTGAGGGCAGGGGGGGAAAATGACTTAAAGCCTACAACAGACTTTGAGCAATTTTAATTATCCTGTTGTTGACCAAGAAAAGGCGGATTGAATCATGTATACTCCCAATCCCATATGCCCAGAGTAGAGAACTAAGTGGGATGTAGCAGGGAGCTGGGGCCATTTCCAGAGATAGATCATTTTCAGTAGACCCTTTGGGCTTGAGAAGGACAGACATGGGTGGATTAGGATCCCCTAGCATAAACCACTCCAGTACTCTTGCCTGGAAAATCCCATGGACGGAGGGCCTGGTGGGCTGCAGTCCATGGGGTCACTAAGAGTTGGACATGACTGAATGACTTCCCTTTCACTTTTCACTTTCATGCATTGGAGAAGGAAATGGCAACCCACTCCAGTGTTCTTGCCTGGAGAATCCCAGGGACGGGGGAGCCTGGTGGGCTGCTGTCTATGGGGTTGCACAGAGTCAGACATGACCGAAGTGACTTAGCAGCAGCAGCAGCATAAACTAAGTCCATAAGACAAGCAGGTTTTTTTTTTTAATCCCAGTTTTTTCATAGTACCCATGGAGGGACAGAAGTCTGGCTCACAGATATCATAAAACCTTGTGAAAGATGAAGATACCTCCTCCTCTGGCCATTTTCAGACCTACCCAAAAGGAAATCAAACGCACACAGTCTACCAGGCTCTTCTTGGATGGCTAGGATTGATGTTTATGGGAGGCCAATATCCCAGGTCAAAAGATGTCTACCCTTTTCCAAGAACCTGGACTAGACTAGGAAGGGAGGAATAAGAAAATCAAATTAAGCTCCATTGTACTTTTCCCCTATACCCTGCTCCCTACGAACTACTAAGAATAATTTTCTTCCATGGGTGAATTTTGTTAGTTCTTTGAAGAAACAGGAAGTTGGAGAACTGGATAAGAGATAAAGCTTGGGAAACATAGGATACAAATGTGCCTGGTAAATAAAATTTCCATAGAAGTTGTCAAAGGGTAGTGGAAAGAATATGGACCTTGAACTCATTTTGTTCAAATTCCCCTTTGCCAACTTATTAGGTACGTAACCTTAGGAAAGTCCCTCAGTGAGACTCAGTTTCCCACCTGTAGAATTAAACTAATAGTACCAACTTTGCCCATATGAAGATTGAAGGCCCGGTGCCTAGGTGATAGTCAATCAATGTTAGTTAAATTTCCCTTATTTGTGGAAAATGGTGGAGTGGTGAATCTTGACCTGAGGGACAAGAATTTTGAAATCCTGAGGTCTGGGTTGAGCAGATCTTATAGACTGTGTATGTAGAGGGGAGGGTCATTGCATGGATGAAGTACACCTCTAGCTGGCAACTATTGTCTGGATACTTTTATGGGTAAGCTGAGTTTGGGGGTAATATGTAAATGGATGATGTAATAGGCCCTGTGATATCATTAAGTCTGGGCTTCTCACTCTGTCTGGCTCAGCTTAGCTTTGTTGAGTTGTCTTGCATAAGCCACTATGTTTTCCCAATTCAAATCACTTTCTCTTGTACCTTCACTCCCACCATCAAATCAAGATGTTATACAGAGTAATTATTATTTATAAACAATGAAGCTCTGAATACTCTGTGGATAAGGAGAAAAGAGGGTAAAATTGAGAGAGAAAGGAAAAAGAGAAAACGAGGCAGGATGTCATCAGAGGAAGAAGGCAGTCTAGACAGGTGCTCTGGAAAGATGTTTTGCATAAGAAGGGATATGGTTTGGCATTTAACATATGAAACTGGAGACCAGAAGTCATAACTATTTCTTCATCGAGAGTGTAATTTTATTGATTGACCTGTTAGGAGGATTTTCCTTTCAGCCATGTAGGATAGAAGTTGAGAATATGAGATTATATTGCTTGACATGGACATTTTTACAGGATTGGTGAGAATTTGTAGTATGAGTATGAGTTTGTGGGAAGGACTGGAAAATAATATTTGCCATGCAATCAACTGAGTGATTTTTAAAAATTGATCAGTTGCTTATGTAAGGAACTCTACAAATAGCCATATTAAGCATGCTTTTCTCTCAAACCTTATACTTCCTAGAGATGTATTTATGTTTCTCTTCTTCCTTTTGCCATCAAATTTCTCACTTCATAATACATAGTTCTAAACTGTCTTCTTTTTAAATTAATTAATTTATTTTTGGCTGTGTCATGTCTTAGTTGTGACATGTGAGATCTTTCTTCTGGCACACAGGCTTCTCTCTAGTTGTGGCATGGGGACTCAGTAGTTGTGGTGCATGGGCTTAGTTGCTCCACAGCATGAGAGATCTTAGTTCCTGACCAGGGACTGAATCTGTGTCCCCTGCATTGGAAGGTGAATTCTCAGTGACTGGGCCACCATGGAAATCCCTCTATACTGATTTCTGATCCTGCTATTCAAACAATACTATTAATAGTATCTCAGATGTTTCAACAACCTTCACATTGTGTAAATCTCTGTTCTCTTTTTTTGTGATCCTCTAATATTGCTGATTTCTTCCTCTTTGAAATTTTCTTCCCCCTAGGCTTCCATGAGCCAGCACATATCAGGTTCTCTTATTAGCTTTCTGAGAGCTCTTTCTCTGCTTCTCAAGTCATCATTCCCCCACCCCCTTGGCCCACTCAGAGCAAATTTTCCTCATGACTCTCTTCCCAATTATCTTCTCTTTCTGCAAACTCTTTGCCATCACATTTTCACAGCATCAGCTATCTCCTCTGAGTGAATTTGATCTCCTTATCTCAATCTCAGGCTCCATTGAGTATTTTTGCCAGCTGGGCATCTCTGCCTGAATTTCCTGATGTCATCTGCTACTCTTGTCCTAACAACACATATCTATTTTCCCAAGCCAGTTCTCCATCATGTATTCCCTTCTTTTATTGCACTAACACTTTCTCTGCCAAAAAACCCAATCAATTCAGTCATTCTTGACTCCTTTCTCTCCTTTAGCCTTCAGATTTGGTCTCCACATTTCTATTGATTCTGCTTCTCAAAAGTATCTCTTTTTTTTCCATAGCACCATTCTTTATTTTCTATTTTTTATTTTATTTTTAATTTCAGCTTTGTTGAGGGATTGACAAATGAAATCATGAGATGATTAAAGGTAGTGATTTGAGATACACACACACGCACACACACATATTGTAAAAGGATTCTCCCATCTAGTGATGGCATATCCATCACTCAGAAAACTCACATATTTATCTTTTTTGGTGAGAATATTTAAGGTCTACTTTTTTAGTGAATTTCGATTATATAGTATGGTGTTGTCAACTTTAGTCACCATGCTGTACATTAAATTCTCTGACCTTATTCATCTTGTAGCTGAAAGTTTGTACCCTTTCACCAACTTTCCCTATTTCCCCGACCTTCCAGTGCCTAGAAACTACTTTTCTACTCTCTCTTTCTGAGTTTGAATTTTTATTTTAGATTCCATGTATTAACCTCTTTATTACTATATCACAATGTACTTTTTCTCTTGTTACATTCTTTTGTTTTTAATCTGTTTATTTATTTGGCTGTGACAGGCCTTAGTTGCAGCATGTGGGGTCTTCATTGAATTGTGTGCAATCTTTCCTTGAAGGATATGGATGCTCTAGTTGTGGCTGAAATAGTGCAAGGGATTAGTAGTTGCAGTGTGTGAACTTAGTTGCTCGGTGGCATGTGGGATCTTAGGTATCTTAAACCTGTTCCTTCTTTGCCATTCCCATTGCCACAACTCTAAGTCTGGATCTCATACTTCTCCCCCAAATAATTAAAATAACCTCTTTACACATTTCATTACTGTTACATATACTCATTTCTTCAACAAACATATATTGAGTCAGTTAACAACGTGCTGGGTGCTGGGTATACATGTATCTGATCTTAAGAACATGCAATTCAGTAGGGAAGACGGATATTCAAAAAGGAAATAAATACACAGAGATAAGTGTCAGACTAGATGTAAATACAGGAAACTGTGGGACACAGAAGGACAGTTCCTAAACCAGACTGCAGGGTTAAGGAAAGCTTCACAGAGAGTTTATCTGGCACAGAAGAATTAATGGGGTATTCTAAGCAGAGGGATAAACATGATCAGAATCATGGGAGTGAGAACACACTTTGGAGAAGTTTATGTAACTTATTAGAGATTACTAGTTATGCACCAAGAGAGGTGGGTCAGGATGCTAGACTTATTGGCAGGGATCAGATCATGAAAGGTCTAGTATCCCTGCTGAGGAGGTTAGAGAGTTTGGGAATCTCAAACTATTTTAATCAAGAGAACAGCATCTATTTGCACTTGAAGAAGTTTTCCCTGGTGGTAGTGTGCAGGCTGAATTAGATGAAGGAAATTTTGATGCAAATCCTAGTAATAATAATTAGAATCCGGAAAAATACACTTGGAAAGAGAAACAGCAAATAATTAAGAAAGTTGTACAAAGGGCCAATTAATAAGTATCAAGGAGGGTGAGCACTGGTAAAATAAGTCCATGGTTAAACCACTGCATGGTCAATTTTGTGTCAACTGAATTCCCATACATTTGATCAAACACTATTCTGGGTGTGTTTATGAGGGTGTTTCTGGGTGAGAATTATGTTTGAATTGGTGAAAGTCATGCAGTCGTGTGCAACTCTTTGTGACCCCATGGACTATAGCCTGCCAGGCTCCTCTGTTCATGGAATTCTCCAGGCCAGAATACTGGAGTGGGTAGCTATTCCCTCCAGGGAATCTTCCCAACCCAAGGATTGAACCCAGGTCTCCTGCATTGCAGGCAGATTCTTTACCACTTGAGCCATCAGGGTTGAATTAGTAAGCCAGATTGTTTTCCCTAAAGTGGGTTGGCCTATCCAATCTGTTGAAGGCCTGAATAGAACAAAAACAAAATGCTGACTCTTCTGTGAATAATAGGGAACTCTTCCTGCCTGAGTACTTGAGATAGGACATACATATTTTCCTGATTTTGGATTCAAACTAAAAAATCTATTTGTGGAGGGGGGTGGTCTTGAGCCTGCTGGCTCACAAACTGGAACTTACACCATTGGTTATCCTGGTTCTCAGGTCTTTGGCCTAGGATTGAGTCTACACCATCAGCTCTCCTAGGTCTCCAGCTTGCCTATGACAGATCTTGGGATATCTCAGCCTCCATGATCATTTAATCTAATTCCTTACAATAAATTATATATATAAATATCCTATTCTCTCTCTTTCTCTGGAGAATGTTTTTAATAGATTTTGGTAACTATAAGTAGAGTGCTGATATAACAAGTGCCTAAAAATGTGGATCAAGGTAAATTGGAAGTGGTCAAACAGGAGATGGAAAGAGTGAACATCAACATTCTAGGAATCAGTGAACTAAAATGGACCAGCAAAGGCAAATGTAATTCAGGTGATTATGTCTACTACTGTGGACAAGAATCCCTTAGAAGAAATGAAGTAGCCCTCATAGTCAACAAGAGTCCAAAATGCAGTACTTGAGTGAAGTCTCAAAAATGACAGAATGATCTCAGTTTGCTTCCAAGGCAATCCATTTAATATCACAGTAATCCAAGTCTTTGCCCCAACCACTAATGCTGAAGAAGATGAAGTTGAATGCTTCTATGAAGACCTACAACACATTCTAGAACTAGCACCAAAAAAGATATCCTTTTCATCATGGGGGACTGGAATGCAAAAGTAGGAAGTCAAGAGATACCTGGAGTAACAGGCAAGTTTGGCCTTGGAGTACAAAATGAAGCAGGGCAAAGGCTAACAGTTTTGCCAAGAGAACACACCAGTCATAGCCAACACCCTCTTCCAACAACCCAAGAAACAACTCTACACATGGACATCACCAGATGGTGAATACAAAAATCAGATTGATTCTATTCTTTGCAGCTAAAGATTAAGAAGCTCTATTCAGTCAGCAAAAACAAGGCTGGGAGCTAACTGTGGCTCATAACATAAACTCCTTATTGCAAAATTCAGGCTTAAATTGAAGAAAGTATGGAAAACCACTAAGCCAATCAGCTATTTCAAATCCTAAAAGATGATGTTAAAGTGCTGCACTCAGTATACCAGCAAATATGGAAAACTCAGCAGTGGCCACAGGACTGGAAAAGGTCAGTTTTCATTCCAATCCCAAAGAAAGGTAATGCCAAAGAATGTTCAAACTACCACACAATTGCACTCATTTCACATGCCTGTTAAGAAACCCTCGAAATTCTCCAAGCTAGGCTTCANTTCTAGTTTCATTCTTTTACACGTGGCTGACCAGTTTTCCCAGCACCACTTGTTAAAGAGATTGTCTTTTCTCTGTTGTATATTATTGTCTCCTTTGTCAAAGAAAAGGTGTCCATATGTGCGTGGATTTATCTCTGAGCATTCTATTTTATACTATTGATCTAATCTACTATTGATCTATTTCTGTCTTTGTGCCAGTACCATACTGTCTTGATGACCGTAGCTTTGTAGTAGAGCCTGAAGTCAAGCAGGTTGATTCCTCCAGTTTCATTTTTTTTCTCAAGATTGCTTTGGCTATTCGAGGTTTCTTGTATTTCCATACAAATTAGGAAATTATTTGTTCTAGTTGTACGAAAAATACCACTGGTAGCTTGACAGGGATTGCATTGAATCTATTGATTGCTTTGGGTAGTATACTCATTTTCACTATATCTCTTTGAATTCTTTCACTAGTGTTTTATAGTTTTATATATATAGGTCTTTTGTTTCTATAGGTAGATATATTCTTAAGTACTTTATTCTTTTCGTTGCAATGATGAATGGAATTGTTTCCTTAATTTATCTTTCTGTTTTCTAATTGTTAGTGTATAGGAATGCAAGGAATTTCTGTGTGTTAATTTTATATTCTTCAATTTTGCTATATTAATTAATTAGCTCTAGTACTTTTCTGGTGGAGCCTTTAGGGTTTTCTATATAGAGGATCATGTCATCTGCAAACAGTGAGAGTTTTACTTCTTTTCCAATCTGTATTCCTTTTATTGCTTTTTCTGCTCTGATTGCTGTGGCCAAAGTACATGCAAAGTGTTGACTCATTGGAAAAGACTCTGATGCTGGGAGGGATTGGGGGCAGGAGGAGAAGGGGATGACTGAGGATGAGATGGCTGGATGGCATCACTGACTTGATGGACGTGAGTCTGAGTGTACTCCGGGAGTTGGTGATGGACAGGGAGCCCTGGCATGCTGCGATTCATGGGGTCGCAAAGAGTCAGACACAACTGAGGGACTGCACTGAACTGAAAGCTGTTGATTTCTCCTTCATATTTGCATGAGTTCCTTGTTGGGTACAGTAATCTGGGTTGTAGATTTTTCTCTTTCATTACTTTAAGTATGTCTTGCCATTCCCTTCTGGCCTGAAGTGTTTCTATTGAAAGATCAGCTGTTTTCCTTATGGGAATCCCCTTGTGTGTTATTTGTTGTTTTTCCCTTGCTGCTTTTAATATTTGTTCTTTGTGTTTGATCTTTGTTAATTTGATTAATATGTGTCTTTGGGTGTTTTGCCTTGAGTTTATCCTGTTTTGGACTCTCTGGGTTTCTTGGACTTGGGTGGCTATTTCCTTCCCTATTTTAGGGACATTTTCAACTACTATCTTCTCAAGTAATTTTTAATGGGCTTTCTTTTTGTCTTCTTCTGTGACTCCTATGATTTGAATGTTGGGGCATTTCATGTTGTCCCAGAGGTCCCTGATGTTGTACTCATTTCTTTTAATTCTTTTTTGTTTTTTCCTCTCTGCTTCATTTATTTATACCATTCTATCTTATACCTCACTTATCCTACATTCTGCCTCCGTTATTCTACTGTTGGTTCCCTCCAGAGTGTTTTTTATCTAATTTATTGCATTATTCATTATTGAATGACTCTTTATTTATTCTAGGTCCTTTTTACACATTTCTTGCATCTTCTCAATCCTTGTCTCCAGGCTATTCTTCTGTAACTCCATTTTGTTTTCAAGATTTTGGATCATTTTTACTATCATTATTCTGAATTCTTATTCAGGTAGACTGCCTATCTCTGCCTCTTTTGGTGGGCATTTATCATGTTCCTTTACTTGCTGAGTATTTCTCTGCCTTTTCATCTTGTTTAGATTTCTGTGTTTGGGGTGGCCTTTCTGTATTCTGGCAGTTTTTGGTTCCTCTTTATTGTGGAGGTTCTTCCCTGTGGGTGGGGTTGGACGAGTGGCTTGTCAAGGTTACCTGTTTAGGGAAGCTTGCATCAGTGTTCTGGTGGGTGGAGCTGGATTTCTTCACTCTGGAGTGCAATGAGGTGTCCAGTAGTGAGTTTTGAGATGTCTATGGGTTTGGTGCGACTTTGGGCAGCCTGTATATTGAAGCTCTGGGCTATGTTCCTGCATTGCTAGAGAATTTGCATGGTATATCTAGCTCTGGAACTTGTTGGCTCTTGAGTGGTGCTTGGTTTCAATGTAGGTATGGAGGTGTTTGATCAATTCCTATTGATTAATGTTCCCTGGAGTCAGGAGTTCTCTGGTGTTCTCAGGATTTGGACTTATCCTCCCTACCTCTGGTTTTCAGTCTTATTCTTACAGTAGCCTCAAGACTTCTCCATCTATACTGCACCAATGTAAAACATATAGGTTAATGATGAAAAGTTTCTCCAAAGTGAGGGACACCCAGAGAGGTACACAGAGTTACATGGGGAAGAGAAGAGGGAGGAGGGAGAGAGAGGTGACCAGGAGGAGAAGAGGAGGGAATCAAAAGCAGAGAGAACAATCTAGGCAGTAAGCAATTCCCTGTGTGTCTGAAACCCTCAGAGAGGTTCATGGAGTTACATATAGAAGAAAAGAGGGAGGAAGGAGATTGAGGTGAGCAGGAGGAGAAAAGGTGGACTCAAAAGGAGATAGATAGATCTAGGCCGTATTCTGTTCCCTAAGTATTCTCCACAGCCCAGAACACACACAGAAATTCACAGAGTTGGGTTGAGAAGAGAAGGGGAGGGAGGAGATAGAGGTGACCTGGGGGAGAAAAAGGAGAGTCAATAGGGGGAGAGAGTAATGAAGCCTGTAATCACACTCCTAAGTAAAGAATGGATACTGAAGATTGGATTCTTAAATGTACAAGATTGGTAACAAATATGATAAATCAAAGATGAAAAGTCTAGAATAGATGTTAGACTCTCAAAAATACAATATTAAAAAAATCACAAAAGTATAAGAAATATATATGAAGTTTGCTTTAAAAATAGGGTCTATTTTTGCAAGGTAATAGTAGGTTATAAAAATGAAAATTAAAGTAGTAATAGAGGACTTACAAAAAAGAAAAATTTTTTAATTTTTAAAAAATGATAATAAAAATATATCCAGGAATTTCTCTGGTGCTGTTGCAGGCAGTGTGGGGTCAGTTCAGTTTCAGATAGTTCCTTGTTCCAGCTTAAATTTCTCATGATCTGTGCTGCTGCTGCTAAGTCACTTCGGTTGTGTCCAACTCTGTGCAACCCCATAGACAGCAGCCCACCAGACTCCCCTTTCCCTGGGATTCTCCAGGCAAGAACACTGGAGTGGGTTTCCATTTCCTTCACCAATGCATGAAAGTGAAAAGTGAAAGTGAAGTCGCTCAGTCGTGTCTGACTCTTAGAGACCCCATGGCTTGCAGCCTACCAGACTCCTCCATCTATGGGATTTTCCAGGCAAAAGTACTGGAGTGGGGTGCTATCGCCTTCTCTGCTCATAATCTATATGCCCCTTCCAGTGTAGTCAGTATTAACTCCAGGGATTTTAATCTGTTGCCCCTGTCACTTCCTAAGTGGTTCCCTCTGTTTAGTTGTCTTCTGTTTGCAGGTCTCTTCAGTGGCTAATTTCCGCCCTGACACAAGGGGGCGAAGGTGGTCTCTTGTTTAGGCTCACTTGTTCAGTTGTGCTGTTGGGAGGGAGGAACACTATGTAAACAAATATCACTGGCGTGTGGGGAGTGCTCGCAGTGTATGGACCACACTGGGTTTGCCCCTGCTCACGGAGTGTGTGCTTTCCCAGTCTACACTGCTTAGGCTTCAGGTTGCTCTGCAGGGAGTGGGCCCTGGGTTGCATGCACTTCCCAGGTCTAAGCCACTCAGGTTTAGGTTCTCAGGTACTCCACAAAGGCAGAGACTCGGTTGGGCCTGCGTTTTTTGCCCTTCTCCAGTCCTAGCAGCTCAGGTGACCAGGTGCTAGGTGAGCACACTTTCCCCAGGTGAGGTGAGTCTTATTGCCTCCCTGGTCCCAGCCACTCAGTTTCCGGGGTGCACCTGTCTAAGGTGTGCTGTATGTCTCTTCTAGGGAGCTGATCTCTGGTTGTGACCCTCCTGGTGGATGTCAACCGTCCATAATCTCAGAAAGTCTTGGTTAGAAACTGGAAGCCTGTTCACAGTTTGGTAGGGGATGCCCTCTTGGGGCCAAGTTTGCCCTTTTCCGGCTCTGGCTGGCACCTGCCTGCCCCCTGCCTCTGGCGGGGGATGGGCCTGTCTGCAGCCTGCTAGCTTTCCTCCAGTATTTGCTCAGTCCTTTGTTCTGTGAGCAGGCTGGCAGTGCCTTAGGTTAGAGCTTTTCGCAGGATAGTTCTCTCTCTCTCTCTCTCTCTTCCCCCCCCCACCCCTCTCTCTATGGCTATCCCACAGTTTAGGTTGCTATCTCAGGTTAGCTCCCTCAGATTTTCCTTGGGGCATTCCTTACCCTAAGCAATGTAGCCCGCTCCTCCCCGTTCAGTCCCTGCTTGCTGGTAGTGGATGCAAGCGTCTGGGGTACTTCTCTGCTGGGAGTTGCCATTAGGCACGTAATCTGTGGGTTTTATTTATTTATTTTTCCTTTCGGTTATGTTGCTCTCTGAGATTCCCAAACTCCCCACAGACACACCAGTGAGAGGGTTTCCTGGTGTTTGGAAACTTCTCTTTTAGGACTCCCTTCCTGGGACAGATCTCCATCCCTAACTCTTTTGTCTGTCTTTTTATCTTTTATATTTTGTCCTACCTCCTTTCAAAGACAATGGGCTGCTTTTCTGGGTGCCTGGTGTCCTCTGCCAGCATTCAGAAGTTGTTTTGTGGAGTTTGCTCAGTGTTCAAATGTTCTTTTGATGAATTTGTGGGGGAGAAAGTGGTCTGTCTCCCCGTCCTATTCCTCCACCATCTTAGCCTCACCCCTCTTCTAGGTCTTTGTTAATTGATTCTTGCATTTTCTCATCTTGTTTCAAGGTTTTTGATCATCTTTACTATCACTATTCTGAATTCTTTTTCAGGTAGTTTGCCTATTTCCTCTTCATTTATTTGGGCTTCTGTGTTTCTAGTTTGTTCCTTCATGTGTGCAGTATTTCTCTGCATTTTTATTATTTTTTTAACTTATTGTGCTTGAGATCTCCTTTTCCCAGGCTTCAAGGTTAAATTCTTTCTATATTTTGGTTTCTGCCCTCCTAAGTTTCGTGCAATGGTTTATGTAAGCTTGGTATATCAAGCTTTGTGCTGAGTTGTTTTGTTTGTTTGTTTGTTTGTTTTTCCTCTGATAAGCAAGGCTGAATGATGTGGTAATCCTGTCTGCTGATGATTGGGTTTGTGTTTTTTTGTTTGTTGTTTGGATGAGGCATCCTGCACAGGGTGCTACTGGTGGTTGGGTAATGCCAGGTCTTGTATTCAAGTGGTTTCCTTTGTGGGAGTTCTCACTATTTGATATTCCCTAGGGTTAGTTCTCTGGTAGTCTAGGGTCTTGGAATCAGTGGGCCTACTCCAAAGGCTCAGGGTTTGCTCTCTGGTCAGGAATGAAGATTCCACAAGTGGTTTGTTAGGGCATTAAGTGAGATTAAAACAAATACAAGACACCCAAGATGAACCCCAGACAAATGGCATTTACAAAATCAGGCAAACAATAAATAAAATAATGGAATATACACATATACAGATACACCTATAAGCAAAATAAAAACAGTCCAACAAAAATAAAGTACAATAGATTGACCCAGTGAACTGAGAAAACCAAAAATTATATCTACCAGTTAACAACAAAACTAACTAAAGCACAAACTGAAAAACAAAATGAAAGCGAAGTGTCAAGAGGAGGATAAAGCAATTAAAACAAATTTAACAAATATGTTGAGAGGAAAGGAAAGTAAGAAAAGAAAGAATAGATATGCAAAGTTAAAAAGAGGTAGATAAAGAAGATTTATATACATTAAAGATTAAGTGCAAGGGGAAAAGAACAGTAGGAAAAGTGAACAAAGGAATAAATATAGAAAAATATAATAGGTTTTAAAAAGTTAAAAATTAAAATTGAAAAAAGAAAAGAAAAAAAGATGAAAGAAAGAAAAGAAAAGAAAAAGAAAAACTCCACAACTGTCAAAAGCCCAGAGGTTGATAACAATAAAAAGTATGATTAAAAAAAAGCTCTAAAGCTCAATTAATTTTCATAGTACCAACAAAATCAACAACTACAATGGGGGTTTGGGGA